>PUHP01000014.1:67057-95215 GCA_006783085.1 Colletotrichum shisoi | reverse complement strand
CCCGCCCCCCCCCCCCTTTGACTCGTACCTGTTCCAGACGCCTAGAAAAGTAGTGCAAGAAAGAGGTGCCATCGCGTTCGTGCTCGCACTTCTGAATCATATCTACATCGTCGCCCTTGCAAAGAATGGCCTCGCCATCGTCGTAAACGTGGCAATCCCTGTGCCTCCAACCAGCAATGTCGTCGCCATCGTATTCTCTTACCTAACCAGCCGCGAGGAGACGAACACGCCGCAGAAATTCCTTCCCCTTTCGACCAGGGCGCACCAATTGATTGGACGGCATACATCACATCTCGCATCGCCGAGTTCAGACACTCTATACCCTGTTACCAGAAAACTGACATGTTGCTGCCATTCATTCAAAGGGAGTGACCGTATTGCTGGTCCTCCCGTCCTACTAAGCAAGGCTCTCTCTCCCGTACCCTGTTCCTCGCTCTACCGTTTTCTGTACTTCTTTTACATGTTGCCTCTTGTATGCTCTGGCGATGCAGGCACTCGCATCCCGTTCCTTTTGTGCTTGCTATGCTACTGTCGCGTCTGTTTATTTCCATGTGCCTGTTGAGAGCCACCATCGTTGTGTCGTCGATAAAAAGAGAAGGAAACCCTTCGCGGCCAATGCAAAGGGTGGGAAACCACCGAAAAACAAACACTCCCCCAAACACCGGTTTTGTTGTCTACCTGCAGCCCATCCTTCTATACCGTCTTCGAAGTGTGCGCGGACTCGGAATGGTACTGAGGTGCGCATGGCGCCGTAAACGCTCACGCGCCACGCCAAGGTGCCGGCTCTACATGGCCGATGCGGCGTGCGTGCCGAGGTCTGCGCTGGTATTGGGGGTCTCCTCGCCGCTTGACGATTCCTCTCCGCCGATGCTGCCGCCGATTCGGCGCTTGGCGTCCTTTTTCTCGGCGTCTGTCACGTCCTTCTCGTCTTTGCGCATGTCGGGGGCCCATTGTGGCATGTCGGGTGCGTGTCCAACAGACATACCGGCACGAACCTTCTCAAGTTAGCGATGGGGGGAAATTTCGGCCTTTGCATTTTCTCAAAAACTTACCAGAGTCTCAAGAGCTCCGTTTGAGTTGTCGACCAAGTCGTCGTCGAACCTCATCTTGCCCGGCTCGAACAACAGCACAATGGTGCTGCCACCGAACTTGAAGTACCCAAGCTCGTCGGCACGGCTGACCTGGGCGCCTTCCTGAGCAGTGATGACCGTGCTGCCGACCATCATGGCGCCGACACAGATGACCATGACACGACCGTGCACGGGACTGTCGATGGGGCAGATTACTCGGACGTTCTCGCCATAGACGTCGAGAGCCGAACGGATGGCCATGGGGTTGACCGTGTAATATTCTCCCGCGATCATCTTCGGCTTGTCCATAATACCGTCGACGGGAATGTGGAAGCGGTGGTAGTCTTGCGGCGCCAGGCGGAAAATGCCGAGAGCTCCATTCTCAAAGCGCTTCACATCGTCAGGGTAAGCGTCCCCGAGCAGGCGCTTGACAGAGAACTCGCGACCCTTGATCCAGACCTTGGTCGCCTGGCTGACGCTGTTGAATACAACGCTGCGGCAGTCGGCCGGCGAGACGACAACGTCAGGGCGGTCGGGGGCAGAGCATGGTCGTGCCTCGGGCTTCAGAGCTCGGTAGAAGAACTCGTTGAAGTTCTTGAACTCCTCCATTGGCAAGAGCACCTCGGACATGTCGAGGCGATGGAACTGAATGAACTTGGGGATCTCTGCCTTGGATGCCGGGTCGTCGAATTTCTTACCCTGCTTGATGCTCATGCTCTTGAGCATCTTACGGACTGCAAGTGCATGTCAGTCACCCACGTCAGCTACAAGAGAGCGGTGCGGCACTTACTCCTCTTGGTCTCCATATTGCTTGACTTCAGTCCCTTGTACAAAAGACGGATGCCGAGTCTCACGTAGACGCTCATCTTCTCCTCGTTGATCTGACCAGTGATGCGGTCCTGGACTAGGATGTTGGCCGAGTTGGCACCAAGCTTGTATCCACCGTACGAGATCTTGGTGATGACCTTGGAGTACCACTTTCGCTGAGCCTGGCTGGCGGTGACGAAACCACCCATGACGAGGTTATTGACTTGTCGCCAGTCCTGGCTCGCACACGTGGCAATATGGGTGATGATGTCGGTGTCCTTGCGCTTGTTCAAACGCGGTTGGTGGCAAATGGGGCACTCCCTGATCTCGACCACATGCTCCTCACCGGAGCGATCCTCTGCCAGGTCATCCCGGTCGAGCAAGTCACCCTCTTCCCCGGGTGTGCTGAGCTCCGGAACATTGAGGGTGCCGTCGGAAGAGCTCGACGCCTCTGTTGACAGACCACTCGGCCCGTTGCCGCTGCCGCTGCCCTGGCCAGAGAGCAAGTGCTTCACCTTGTCGGCGTCCGGCAACATGTTCTTCATCTTCTCTCCGACGGTGAGCTGTGGCCGGCTCTTGGCCTCCAACTGGTCCTCTAGGCAGATTACCGCCTCGTCGAACGTCAGATCCGACATGTCCTCACCCTGCACCCTATGAGGGAACCGCTGGAAGAAGCTGTCAATGGTCGACTCATGCAGCGTTGATCCCAAGGTATCCAGCATTGTGGTCAGTTCAATCTTGCTGATGCGGCCACTCTCGTCGGTGTCGTATTGCTTGAGCATAGATCTCCAAAACTGCTGGCGAAGAGCCGGGTAAGGCACGTATTTGGCGCGGATGTAAAGCACCGGGTTGTGTTTGTCCTCCCACTTCTTGGCATCTTTCATTTTCAAGGCCACGCTGTAGTCGTTGAAGCCCGCATCTTCAGCTTCCAGTTCGGCAGTCTGGGCGCCAGCTCCGGCTAGAGCTTGCTCGGGAGATAGAAACTCGGGGTTCAGGGTCGAGCCCTGGACGGCAGGCGCCGAAGTCATCGTCCCACTCGGCGATGCCGTCGTTGTAGAAGCGCTGCTGGCGTTCTTGGACAGGCCGGGGCGAATTTTGGTGAGACTCTGAGAAGAAGATGTGCGGGACATAGCAAGCTTCTTGAAACGGCGCTGCTGCGGCTGCACGTACTCATGAGGTTCGGGAACGTCGTACAGACCAGTTTCGGGGTTCGCCTTAGGGGCCTTCTCAATGAGCTCCCTGATGGGCAGGGTGCAGTCGGCAATGAAGTCGTTGCCAGAGTATTTGTCATGATCCATTACGGTAAAGGAGAACGAGTACGTTTGCTCGTGTCCCTGGACCTGGAAGATCATCTTCTCGTTGAAGACGGGGTTCAGGTTGTGCCGCACTCGTTTCGTTCGGTACGTCTTCTTGCCGAGGGACGCGACGACGAAGGGGTCCATGTCGAACGTCGTTCGGGTTGAGTTGGGTTCGGGAGGCAGGTCTGTGATGTTCAAGACCTCGAGATAAATGATGCCCACAACATCGCTTCCACTATTATTGAATTCGTATGTCTGATCTCTCTTCTTCTTCTTCAGCCCCTTAATTCTCAGACGGCGTCTGCGCTTCTCGGCGACTTCGGGCTTGCTGGGATCCTCGTCTTCAGGGGTATCGTCCTCGATGTCGAGATCGTCATCGTCGTCCTCATCCTGATCGGCGTCGGTCTGGTTGCGCGACAACGGTGGCGATGGGGTGGCTCCGCTGCGCATCCTCAAGTTCTGAACTGGCTGAATGAGAGGCGTCATGGTGGGCGTTATTTGTCTCGAGCCTGCGGGGAGCTGGCTGACGAGGGCATAGAACTTCTCGAATATTTGCTCGCGCGCAGCGGCCGTGTTGGACTGATCGAAGAGTGTAAATTGCAGCATGACCTCGCCAGATACGACGCTCGTCTTCTTGCCAGGTCTCTTGCTCCTCAAGGGGTACCATTTCGGACTCTGCTCGGTCTGCTCGTCGGCAAAAATTTCCTCGAGAGCGAGGTCGAACTCGCCGAGGTAATCCTTGCCGAAGCGGTCCTTGTCCCAGCATATCACATCGAGAAGGAGACATTGAGTTGTGTTGACGGGGAGTTCTTCGATGACGTTCCATTCGGGATTGAGCGTCTTTGGCACCTCGTGGGTGGTGACCTTGGCGTCGCCGAGAGTCAGAACAAGATACTGAAGGCGCTCACGTTAGACAATCGATGCGAATCAGGGGGTTATTGGATTGCCGTACCGGGTCGGATGTGCCACTTCTGTCTTTGGCGGCAAGGTTTCGAGCCTAGAATGCACTCCACCGTCAGCAATCGCACGCTGGGCAACAAGAGAGCGTGCCATGAACTGGCGCGCGTAGAAGCGGGCGTTGCGGAGTTTAGCTGGGAGGGGAGGGTAAATGTGGCATACCTTCATAACGACGACCTTCAAGGTCAAGCCATTGTCCTTGGGGCTCAGATCTCCCATCTTGCTGTTCGTGCTGCTGCCGGTGCTGTTGTTTCTTGTCGGACTGCTGCTGCGGCTGTTGCGGAGGGAAGAGCTCGACTTAAGTCGTCCAGGGATGATGCGGACCATGGTGGACGGCGGGTCGGGGAGTGGCCCCTGAAAAGAGTTGCGGCAAGCCAAGCAGAGGGTTTGGGACGTAGCAACCGACGTGTGGAACGTAGATTACAGGCCAGACACCAAGCTGACGGGCAGGCCGACCAGAATGGGGGGCGGAGTGACGTATCAATTGAAGTGCGGAGCGCTGGGGGGGGAGGGGGAGGATGGATCCCTTTGGTATGTAGCGTCAGGTAGGTACGGATAGGTAGGTAGGTTGCGGAACCTTAGATATGAGTCTGCAGCGGATGTCCAATTGCCATGGTCCGCCTAGCAATGCTCGGTACGACTTGCTTGGCCGGCCTTGGGTCGGGACACGCTTCAAGGCAACCTTCACCTCGCACACCTCGGTTCGTTGGGCAAATAGTGGTGTTGCTGTGCGCTGAAGCGAGCTGCGCTGTCGTCGGCGGCGGTGCCCCTGGGCGTCGTGGTGGTGGTGGTGGTGGTGGTGGAGTGCGGCAAGGAAACAGGCGCGCGCGCTCCAGGCTGGAGGTAGCGCAGCTGCAGGACACGACAGGGTCTCGCCAGGTAGCGCTCACTCGTTGGCTTGCTGGATGCTGATCCGGGTTTCTGAGCGATTGTGGCGCTTCTATTCCGTCTGCTCGATTTGGCCTCGCTTGCCAACTTGCGATGAGAACCTAGAGGTCGAAGAAGAGCGGAAGGGAAAGCGCTGTGGTTGCATGTACGCAATCCCGGATGATTTGGACGCTGTCTGACAGAGGCACTCGTAACAATAGCTGTCGGATATCGTTGGGGTGGCCCAAGATGGCGTGGTCGGGCAGGGTCCTCGCTTGTTGCGTCGACTCGCGATGGGTGGGAGACGGACGAATTCGGGGGGGCCCGTGAGGTCGGACCTTGTATGAGCACGAAATCGTCAACGACGCTGAGAGGTCGAGATGTCAATATCGGCCTTTCAAGTTGTCGTACAGGAAGAGTTTCGAGTTGGAAAACAGGAGAGGAGAGAAATGGGAAATTGGAAATGGGAAGCAGGCGAAGACGGGGAGGGATGAGGCGGTGGGAGAGACGAAGCCCCTTGGAACCGATTGTCTAAATGATAATCAAAAGAGGCCCAGGGTCGAGAATGGGATGTGATGTGAAGAAATGTACGGATTAATTATGTGGCTTCTGGTGCACATCAGCTTGGCGCCACCGCCAGGTGCAAGCTGGCACGAAGGAGCAAACTAGGGAGGATCAGGCCGAGCAGGTAGGAAGGCAGAGGGAGCCTGAGAGGTAGGGACGTTGACCAAGACACTCCTGTGAGCAGAGCAGATCGACGAAAAGGACACGATGAAGAAGAAAAGGAGCACAGAGCGAGCGACGGAGGCGGCAGGTCGGTCGTGTTGTTGGTGATGAGCCCCGATGCAGATGCAGGTGCAGCAGGTAGATGGAAGATCAGATGGACAACGTAGGAGCAACAGCACAGTAGATACGTCGGACAGGAAAAGAAGTGGCAGAGACGCGGTACCTCGGTTTGGAATGTTAGAGACGCGGTATTCGGCGTTCTTGTTTCTAATGTTCTCCGCGCGTGAAGCAAATCCGTCTGGAGAGATAATTCGGGTCGAAAGGGGTGTGCGCGTGGTGTAGTAGTAATACCTGTTGACCTGGTGTGGGTTTGGTGGTCCGGCAAGGTACCGACCGTCCAGTTTCGTCGTACGGATATGTCCCGGCGAATTCGTCCTAAATACAACCGGTGGCCGTTGACTACGGTACCTGGGTATCCAAGATCCAAGGCTTGCCGGTGCGCGGGTGCTTCGGCTCGTCGCCGCCCCCTTAGCCAAAGAGATGAAATGGCGGCCACTGTTTGGGGGATGGTGCGGTGGGTTCCCTCGAAATGTTTGGCCTGGTGTGTGAAGCGAAGGAGAAGCCGGACAGGGAACAGAGGCGGAGGTGGGTTTAAGCTGATGTGAAGCTGAGGGTGAAGTGAAGGTGAAGCTCGAACCGAAGCATGAAACGGCCAGAAGCAGAGAACAGTACGGTAGTGTGTGTCGTTTTCCTCTTCAGCAAGTTCAACTCGAGAGAGCTGATAGCATCCACGCGAGAGGGGGAAGACTTAAGAGCGCTCGCCCACCGCTTCCGCATTCCATACCGCCTTCTCTGTTTTAGTATTGTTCAATTTTACTCCCTTTTCTCTTCTTTCTTCTTGTTCCCCGCACCGTGTCCCTACCATATACGATCTCTCCCAATCGAGCAGCGGTTTGGCATTGGCATGGCGTCAGCATTGTCATGGCCGATGGGAGATAGTGACGGGGATGTATGTTGTACAGAGCACTCTACTCTACTAGATCCATCCATGTATCTCTCCACGTCCATAAGGGGGACAGGTACTTGATTCGATCAAGCCCCTGAAATTATGGAACAGCACTGCGTCGTCCGTCTCCACGGATGAGGTAGCGACGACTAAGACCTCGACCGACACTTGTGCCTTGTACAACGCCAAACTGCTCGGCCCCCACGTTGCAGGAGGGCACAAATACTTTGCACGGCCGGCTCAACAACGTAAGGGAAGTGAGGTAGGGAGAGAAGGCGCAAGCGGTTTGGGTTTGGGTTTGTTTTGTTGTTTTTGTTGTGCGTCTTGCTTCTCAGCTGCATTGACATTCATTGACTCCTTCCACCGCCTCTTTTCCACAACTCTCCGCCTCTCGTCTTCCATCATTCCTCTACCGGGCATTCATCTACTTAGATAGGTAGGCAGTTGCTCGTCATTCGAGGCCCTCAGTCGTACGTCGGCAGTTTTTGCGCCGCCATACACCACGCACATCTCTTTTCACTCACTACTACGTACTCACCACTCACCTATCCTGCCTCGGACTTGGAGAACATTCCGTCGTGACACACATGGGTACCTTGGCTCCCGTTCCTAGCCATCACTGCGCATCTTATTTGTTCCATCCTATCAGACCGTTTCCTTATTCTTCATTCTTCGATCTGTCTTCTTTTTCCAGCCCGACCCGCAACACCCTCCCTCTCCTGAGCCCTGTCGTTCTCGCGCTCGTTCCCGTACCCAGTCTCTCAAGCTGCTTCCATGTTGGTCCTGTATGGTTAGCCTTTCCCGTCTCCTCGACATAATATCGCGCATCACGAAGGACCTCCTTAGTCGAGTTAGTCGGCCCGTCTCAGCCAGTGCTCATAGGACAACAATCTATACAGCCGCAGGACAAATCCTTTGGTCCAAACCCAGCTCCTCACCGCAGGTAGTCCATGGTGCCAAATATTCTGCGTTAGTACGGACCGTCCGGCTCTCTGCTAGACGCTGCGATCCACATGTCCTCAACTGGCACCGACACCCAGACAGGCCCACGCCAATGCCCCCCCTCCCAACTCCCAACTCCCGACCCATGCATGCCTGTCTCAATCTCCTTCCCCTCAATATCTGAGCTGGAGGTCTATTTGAGATTTTGGACAAGCCCGTCGGTATCCAGTTCTTTTTTCCACGGTTGATTGGTAGTTTACTGTCTGTAGGGGAAACCCTCTATGGGAAGAAAACCCTTTACAGTGTAGTACACCTAGATTGCTAACCAATTGCTAGAGGGTCCTTTGCCATAGGGGCAGTCTTCTTGCTAACTTAGGTAGGAGTTAGCTTTAGCTAACTAAGGTCCTTAACAATTCCTTTTATTCACTCCCTTGCTTTTAACACATGATTTATCCCTATTGCGGCTACCCCCAGGGATCTCAACACCGGCCCATGCCTCCACACAGTATTAATTTCTAGCCCTTGCCAAAGGGGTTAGAAAATTGGGTTCCCACTGCCGGATTCGAACCGACTGCCCTTTAAAGCCTTAAAAGGCCTGCCAGACTCTTACCATTGAGTCAAGCGGGTGTCGGTATCCAGTTCGTTCGTTTAGTGCACGCCAAAGACCCGGCATCGCCGCTCTCTGCCTTACTTACAGAGTAGAGCGAGATAGATGGGTATCCCGGGTATTGGGTTCGACACCACGTATCCCCCACCATTTCCTCCCTCTATCCCTCCCTCCCTCCCTCTCTCCCTCCCTCTCCATGAATCCATCCGGCTGCAACTGCATCTGCAGCGCCGCACAACAAAGTGTCGTCCACAAAATGCTCCAGGCGATTTCCCCATCCTCCCTACCGCGTTTCTGTCCTCTTCTGGCCTCTGCCCTGTCCGTACCACTGAAGGCGACAAGGGGGCTGGGCTCGAGTCGGCAGACGTGGGATAACAGCAAGGTTGGTGGTGCCGTCAAAAATCGATGTCCTGGATGCAATGCATCGGAGGATCTCTCTGCCAAGGCCTTGTCCTGCACAAGGAGCTGCTCCCAAGCCTGCGTCCAAGAGTCTTGGTCGATCTCTGTCCGGGCAAACACAGCGAAGGGCCGAGGGAAGCGGCTCGTGCCATCTGAACCTCAGCTCAGCCCGGGCCGCAAGGTTCATCGGGGACGGATGAACCGCCAACCGCCCCCCCCCCATCTTGGCGGGCGGGCCTCGTCATCAGCATCATAATCAGCATCATTGCACCCTCCATCCTTGCCCGGCTCTGGTTTGCACCCGCCATTTGAGGTGCAGCAGCCACAACAGGAACAAGCTCGTATGCACAAGAACTGGCTTTCCCAATTCCGTCTTGAATCCTCTTGCGCTACTCTACTCTGTATTTCGCAAGGTTTGCCCGGGCGCGTTGCCACCACTGGCTGGAGCTTTGCCGCCGTCTGCTGGTGGTTCAAGGTTGGCGACCACGCCAGCAAACGGAGATACCTGATCAAGAGCCTTCCATTGGCACACTACCTAGGCACAGGACGGATGCCCTGTACTCTGTACTCTGTACAGAGTCGGATACGTCCCGGGTATCTTTGGGCGACCCAGCAGTCTGAGGGAGCTAAAAATTGTACCGCGCTAGAACTTTGATGGCAAACGAGGCGGGGCACGGGCCGTCGTTGACGCCCCCGCGATCCAAGCTTCGCATCGCCAGCTTCCACCTAATATTAGGTACCTCCTTGGGTGTCCGTATGCACTAATAATATTTATACTGTGGCGTGCATACCAATTATACTACGATTTACCGTTGTTCAGTCCAACCCAGCTGACACTGATGACCACGTCGACTCAATCAATGAGCGACTGCTAAACGAAACGAGACAGGCCAACAGCTATGATCGCCAGCCCATACTATCGAGGATCGTTCTGTTTCTGTAATGCCATTTGCCCCCAACCTGTACCTCAGTCGTCAGTATCACCTCTATCGCGACCCTTGATTTGTCCAATTTGCCCTTGGCCAACAACCCGGGCAACAAAAGCCGCTCGATGATTACGTATCCACTCACTTCCTCGGCTACAGATCCAAAGCAATCAAGCCAAGCGTTCCTCGAGGCCTCCGGCAAAGACAAGAAACAGACGACACACGACACACACGACACACATCGCGCTCCATTCTGTCCGTCTCCGAGACTCTCAGCCATGCCGTCCAACGTAACAGCCCACCCGCCCACTGTGACCTAGGGCCCTCGGTGGCTGACACTTCAGTCCGCGCCCCGGACATGACGCAGGTCCACCACGTTGCCACGACTTTTGCTGTGCTACGTTTGCCCTCGAGAGTCTTGTCATCCAGCGATGGCAGGGCCAAGCCTCAAGCTTCGGCCGCCACCTTGGAAGCTACTGGTCGCTCCCGAGCGCCCCGACACACGCTACGTTGGACTTGGGTTTACTCCAATACGGTGCATGCCATGGAGCATCCATCCACTCGTTGGCATCCCATCTTATCCGAAGCATACTGGCGTTGCTGCCATGCGCTTGCTGTGCATCGACGCGGGATCAGCGATCCAATCTCCGTCTAGCCATATCTGATGTCGCTCCTCCTGTTTTCGTAACTGACAAGACGCAGATGAGATCGAGTTCAGGCTGCCTTGGTCTTTTGTTGCGACTTGGGAGGCATTACTGCTCGGCATCCGTTCGAGTGAGTCCGCACGGCAACTTTGGACCGATCATGACGTGTGGTGAACATCAGTCCAAGGCCGCGTGCGGTTTCTCGGCACGAACGAGTCACGTCTGCATTAGTGAAAGAAGCGGTCTTTACCATGGACGTCGTCAATATGCGTAGCACAGACCCTCGAACTCCTACGGCGAGTTTTCCATAGACCGTCCCCATGTTCGGCTAGTCGGGAGGGCTCCTTGTCGTGCCATACATCTACGGCCCGCTACTTTGGCTGATGATGGCCTTGGATACTGAGGACCCCCCCGTCGTCCGTACTACCAGTCCCTAGGCTTGAGTTGTCCTTGGCGTCGGTGAGATGAAGTCTTCATCCATCCGAGTCGTGATGCAAGATGACCGCCAATACGTCGTTTATTCGCATTCCGCCGGATCGTCGGCATCGGATGGAAAGAACATACATATAGGACAGCATATACCACGAACCATGTGTGAGATCTGGGGAGACTGGGGGTGGTTACCCCTTATCGCGGGGCACGTTGCGGCCTTCAACTCATGAATATCATTTTCCCTCTCTCTTCCTTGTAAAACGCTGCAGAAGTTGGGCAGAATGGTCGGAGAGACATGCCCTGTTTTTTTCCCTAACTGTTCCAATAACACACTGGTTCATGTTACGCATCCATCGACCACCATCGTGAGCTGTGAGGAAGGGCTCGGTCCGTCGTCGTCAATCTCACCTGCTTTTTGGTTTTCGAGATTGCCCTCGGTCAACACCTTCGCCTCGCACTTGTGTCTACTCGGCCTGCGTCATCCGAACTCACATCTCTGTATTCGCAAACTGCTCGGGGCCCGTCGGAGACATCGCACTGGAGAAATTGCCTTGTGAGGGACACCGCACTGGATATCAGGGGCGTGGGAATCATGCTACGTCGGTGTTCCCGACGATACCCCCCTCTTCTCTCTCTCTCTCTCTGTCTCTCTTTCTCTCCGAGACCTGAACATAATGCGCTTGAGGGCTTTGCTGACCAAAACGTTGAAAGTGGGACAAGTAACAAGGAGACGTAGGTGGCCTCCGACACAGTAAGGTGACAAACCCTTTCCCCCGAGGTCAGAATCTTTCGACCAGGAGGCACCCGTCCCCGCCTTCGATACCAGACTCACCGCCGCCGTGTTGCCGAAGAAACTGCACATGCGCGCACATCTGCGTTCCAAACGTGGGTTCGATCATCAACTCGGGCAGGTTGTTGACGAGAGATGTGATGGAATAGGGACAAAAGTCCACGCCCCCCCTCATCCTCACAGGCAGAGGCCGGTGGACGAGTTCCTGGAGCCTCTCATGTAGTATGGATTCTCATACAAGATCATTTCACAGCTCTCACCCCGGGACTTCCCTTAGCGGCCTCCACCAAGACGGCCGTTGACGTGTCGACCAAAACCACAGCTTCTCTCAAGAATGGAAGCTCAGGGAAGTGCAAGACTTAGACTGGTCCGAGGTGGTCCTGCCATGGGCACAACCTACCGTAGCCAGAAAAGCGATCTCTTCTTGCACGGAGGCCGGGACTTACCGGACTGCCGTGGCCACTACGAAACCTAGTTCCCAACGTCGGTTGTAAGTCTCGGTCAAGCTCTCCAATCATTCATTGATTGCCGTCTTGAGGTTCTGAGATGAAGCCTCAGAACCCAAGAACATTGCAATACCGAGCAACGAGAACGCTTCGGCACGTCAAACCCGGCGGCCTCCTCGCCCCAGAGAGGGCGAGAACATGGGGATCATTGCTGTAAGCTAGTGTTATACAGTAATACAGGAAATACCAGTAGCGACTGTATTCCATCTCGGAATCATCCATTCCGATCCTTCTCGTCCTCCTCCTCCTCCTGTTCTGTGGCTTTTTGCTGCGGTCTCGATCAATTAGACCTGCCCTACGCGCTCATCTGAAATAATGGCCATGATCGAATCTGGGTGTCCCGGAACATCCCCCGAAGCACAAAGAGTATAATGAAATAGATGTAAACGATGGGCCCCCTTCTCGCGACGCCTGTGCTTGCTTCCTGCCGTGTGAAAGATCCCCGGTCCAACATGTTCTGTTGAGCAGATGACGTATACAAAAAAACAGTTGTTGTGCCGCCGACTTGTTTAGGTTGGACAGAGTGCCGCCCTCAATCCTCAACGGCATCCTCATCGGCTGCCTTGACATCGTTGGCCATGCCGGCCTTGACGTTGCCTCTGGCCTTCTCCTGACTTTCGACGAACCGGTCCCAGTGGCTGGGGTCGAGCGCACGGAGTCCTTCGCGAATTTGATCCCGGTCCTCGTTAAAGACGCGCATAATGCCCTTCTCCTCAACCTTTTGGATTAATCCAGGCTCATCGATCTCTTCGATCAGCTGATGGAGCATGGCCGTGTGCTTCGGGTCGAGGCCAACCTCAAGCACGCCGCTAAGCAGCCCGTAGTATTCGGGCTTAATAATGCCAGAGCGGATCTTGTGACCAGCCCTGTGTATTCTACCCTCCTCCTCGGCGAGCGCCTTGGACGTATGAGACAACGCCGAGTTGGTGCGCAGCAGACCAGGACGGACCGAAAAGGCAGTCTCGTCTTCGGGATCAGACGGGATACTATGGTGATCGGGGTCTTCTGTTGATGACAACGAAGTCCCAAGCCGATCGCTCTGGCTAGGAAGGGTAGTCTCAGATGCTTCGTCGGTAGACACACGAGTGTCGGGGAACTCATCCTCGAAGCGCTTGATGATGTTGGCAAGGGTGGCATCGAGGAACATCAACTTGCGCAGGTTGTGCTCATCCTCCTCAGGGTTGACTCTGGCCTTGGACAATGCAGGCTGCAACCGCAGGCGAATCTTGCGCGCACTAGCGAGCAGGTGCTTCGACATGTCCTTGGCCTTTCCTGGAGGGAGCTTCGGCTTCGGGCCGGCAGGCACCGAGACACCATCTTCGAAGTCTCTGATGAACTCGCCCGATTGCCTTCTTGATTCGTCGCCTCTGTTTTTGAGACAACAGGTGAGAGCCTTGACAACGCCTGTGCCACCGATAACATAGTCGTCATCCGGAGCGGATTCGTTGTCCGAGTCGTCGCGGAGGACGTCGTGGCCGACAAGATGGGCGAGCACATCGGGATAAGGTGGGATGGGACCACCTGGCAATGAGTCCTGAGACTCCGCCAGGACTGTCGAAATAACCGAGCTGATGTCGCCGATTGGGAAGCGTTCCATGTTCCTCAAACAGTAAGCCACCACCTGCTTGGCCAGAGCCTTGACAATCTCCCCCGAGTTGTCGCTGGGTACATCAATGTCGACACAAACAATTGTCTTGGAAACACGCGTGGCAGCCAGGAAAGAGGCGTATAAGGCGCAAGCCTCTTCCTGGGCTTCCTCTGTCTTGGCATCTGCAAGCTTGACGAGCTCTGGGTTCTCAAGGAAGCTGATGTGCGCAAGCATCTTCGCTTCGGGAAGAATCTCAGCCAGTGCAATCGCTTGCTCTGAGGTCATGGCGACATCGGCCAGATGAACACGCCGCAAGCCTTCCAGCTTTGGCAAATACCTAGAGATTGTTAGCTTGGGATATCCACCCAAAAGATCAGTGCTACTGACTTGCGCAGAAGACCAATCGCGCTGGGATCCGACTTGCACAGATCCTGGTTATGAGAAAGGTCAATGAAGCGGAAGTCTTGAAGTTGCGCAAGTGCAGGGAAGATCTTGCAGAGGGAGCCTGGCTTCAAGTTGCATTCAGCCAGGCTGAGTGCCCACAGAGAATCCTTTGCTGAGATTGCATTGGCAATGATGTCGGTATGATCCCGAATATCATTGCCACCCAGGTCGAGGCCTTCGCATCCACTTTGTGAAAGATATCTTGCAACATGCTGGAGACCCTGTTCGTCAATGTTGTTATGGGCGAGACCCAGTCGTTTGATGCCACACTGAACAATGCCGTCGATGATTACGCCGAGGTCATCCGAAGTCAGGTTGGTTTCACCAAGGTTGAGTAATTCCAGCACTGGGCCACCCAGTCGTTCGCCTATGGCCTTGGAGAACAATGTCGCGTTGGGGTTTTGAGGTCGCTCTTCGTTAGAAGAATGTCGCAACAAGTGATGAGTGTGTCCGCTTTGTGCCGGCTGGGATGGGCGAGGGAATGGAACAGTGGAAACGTCGAGAAATTTGAGCGTGCGGCAGAGGTAGATGAAGAGACAAATGTGCCTCCAGCCTTCAGGTCCGAGCTTGTTGTTTTTGAGAACCAGGCGTTCGACAAACCCTCCTTGCATAGTAAGACCGTCAGGTTGAGTGCTTTTTCTCCTTTTGGACTCGGGTTTCTTGGCAGCCAGAAGACCGGCGAGAATCACCCGTAACCCCTCATCTGTGAGACCACAGTTCTCCAGGATAACCTCTTTGACGGGGACGACGGCCAGATAATCGCCTAGCGTCACCAGGTCGGCCAACTGCATCCAGTAGCCCGTCAAATCCAGTTTCTGCACCATGCCGATGTCGGAGGAGCAGTTGGTCGGGCTGCTCAGCTGCTCGGTGATCTTTTTTAGGATGGGCGTTTCTCTCAGCTGGCAACAACGGCGGTATATCCTCACTGGGTTTGTGGTAGGAGATGCTGTAGTCTTTGGTGTCGCGGCCGGGATGCCTTCGCTGGAAGAGTCGCTGTCGTCCATGTGGATTTCCATGGGGATCGTACCGTTAGCCTCGGCCTGTTTCCTCTTCTTCTCCTTCCTAGCTTTCCTCTCCTCCTCGCTCTTTTTCTTCTTCTCCTTCTTTTTGGTATCCTTGTCCTTGTCGGTGGAAGCATTTGCGTCTTTCGCGTCATCGTCCTTCTTTGCCTTGCCGGAGTCCATCCCTTCCCCTTCCCCTTCCCCTTCGGATTCTCTTGGCACGGGCTCTCCGGTTGTATGGATGACACCATCGCGCTCCTTTTGCTCTTCCAGACACTTGGGGTTCTTAAGGGCCTCGCCTTCCCCTTTCTCCGTCATTCTTCTCGTTTTCGACTTCTCGTGCGGCTTCTTGACGGTCATGTCTGTGTCAACATATTTGGGCATCGGCGCAATCTCGACGTCGACGCTGAATGCGACCCTCCGCAGCTTCGCCTGGTGCAAGTCTGAGATCTGACACCGTTCGCGGTTGCGGTCGATGTTCAGAATCTTTCTTTCTACCAGACCATGGGTTCCTCTCGTGCCTTGACCTAAGACTCCGCCCGACGTAGACAACCGCCGAAAGACCCCGAGAAAGCCGGCCTGGCCACGCCCGGGAGGCGCCGGTGTGTATGGCTGATCACCGTCGTTTTTGGCAGCGTGAGGGAGTACGGCGTTTTTGGCGGTAGTCACCTTCGGAGGGACCGGACCTGTGTCTTTTGGGGGCGTGCCCTGGGGTTGCTGGTTTGCCTGGGCGTTGTTGCCGTTGGGCGAAGAAGAGAACTTTGATGAGATGTTGGAAAACCACGAGTTGCGACGCGATGGCGGAGTGCCGTTTGGGCCGGGCTTCTCGTTGGAAGCACTTCTTCCTAGTGGAGGTCGTGACACGGGTATTGGTTTCGTTCCTTCTGTGGCGGCCTTCCCGGGGACTGTTGCGCCATTGGCGCTGCCGTTTGCGTTGCCGTTGCCATTGCCATTGCCATTGCCAACGGGCTGGCCGGTGGTCGGAGAGGCAGGGGGCGCCGGTGACTCCCTCGGGGCAGAGGTCGAGGATCGTCGTGTGGGGATTGCCTTCGGCGGCCTGTCTGTGATGCGCATTTTGTATTAGTAAGTGGGGAAAGGCCTAGATGATGAGATAGAGACAATATAGGCGAAAAGGAGGGAAGGAGGAAGCAAGAGGGAGGGAAATGACGGGTTCTTGAATATATCCACAAGCAAAGAGGCCCAGAGATCCGGTCGGCAGTGGCAAGCGCTCGTAGAGCGATTTCTCAGTTGCTTGCTTATCTGGGCCCACTTGGCTTGGGATGCGGGTGCAGGTCGGCGGTAGGCGAGAGCAGACGTGACTGGCGACTGGGCGACTGGGGGCGCGGGATGGGTACAGCCAACTAACTGCCCTGGAAAATGAGGTCAGATGGGACGTTTTTGCGTACCTTTGGGTGAGCCGCCGTGGGTCATCCAGCTAACATCTACTCCATGAACTTGCTCCATAATGAATGTCGCAAAGCTACCGAAAAGGAGTAGAAACACACAGAGACGAAAGGCAACGGGCCGCGACAGGCCAAGAAAGACCGGTCGTCAAAAAAGCGTCCTTGACAAGTGGGAGGAGTAAAGGCGAGCGATAAAATAGCTGCTTGGCGGAGGAGGAAGAGGTGGTGGAGGAGGCGGCTGGCCGTTTTTGGCGCAAAGGAAGGAGAATGGAAATGTTGCGCGCCTAGGCCCGACAGAAGAAGGGCGCCTTTTTGGTTTGCTTTGATTTCTAAAAAGGACGGCGCGCGGGAGGTGGAGGTGTACTTTGTTATTGCATCGCCCCGGGGGCGTCGACCGGACTGCGGACAAGTAGCGGGCAGCTTGCTTACTCGATCCGTTGGTCAGATATCAGGTGTGGGAGGGGAGGAGCAGAGAGGAGCAGGAGGAGGAGGAGGAGGAGGAGCAGTTGGGGGTGGTGGCAGGTGGCAGGTGGCAGGTTGTTCGGGACCAAGTAGAGATGAGGATGGAAATACTCTGTACCTCAGGTCTGGCCCGGATGGGCGAGGAGAAGGAAGGGCAGGAGGTATTTCGAAGAGATGGCGACAGAGACCGCGGCGTCCGTACCTTGCTGTAAGGAGAGGCCGGACGTGGCAGCTCTGGCGGGGTTCATTAACCTTTTTAGAGGGAAGACATCTCATCATTGGCAGGAGATGAGCGACGCCATGGCCCGAATTGGACACAGAGAAGGAGCCGGTCTTGGCTGAGGGTTGAACCTTTGGAAACAGTAAAATCAGCGAGAGGGTCGCCGATGACCATGCTCTGTCATCAATTCTGCTAAAGTTACGTACATAGGTCGGTATATTTGAATTGCCAAGGGGATGGATTGGGGCCTTTCCCCTCCCCACTGTCGGTCAATTACATGATGGGCAGAGCATTCATTACCCAGAGAATAAGAGAGAAGGGACGCCCAGCAACATCCGATTCACTGGGACCTTGACTTTACGCACTAGTCCAGCTATCCTGGGCCGAAGGGAAGTCCCGCGCGAGTGTCGACTGCCATCAGACGGACGGACATTTCGTGTCGCCCTACTCCCCGTTCTCCTACACAGTATCCGTACCTCTTGCCAGATGCAACAACATTGGCCACTTTTTCTTCCGTCGTCCTCGCTCACTTCTTCCATATTTATTCCAAACTTCCACACCAACTACAGAGGACGCGAACGAGCAACAAGCTTCCATCTCAGAGACGCAGTATCCGAAGCCCCATGGCCTCGGCCCGCGCATTGAGACTAGGGCTGGTGCGCTGAGAAAGCAACCTCTCGCCAACGCTCTCACGCATGTCCGTGCCGCCTCACCACATCAACACACGCAGCAGAACCTGACACTCGCCCGGCGCAAAGATCGAAGCACCGGCATTGCGGTGGTAGTCGAGACTGTTACAAGTACCGATGTACAAGTGGCCGTCAACAGGTGGCCGGTGGATTGCTTCGGCTATTCTCTGATTGGATGACGCTGCCATTCGCCTCCACTCTCTGGCGGGGATTAGCAACGTCAAGAAAAGAAGGGAGCGGAGTCGAGGCATCCTCTCCCCTATGCCACCACTAGACTCGCCCTCATCAGTTCTCCGGTCCTGCATTCTGCAACATTCCACTAGGACCGCGCACTACTGCACGGCCACAGGAAGCTGTGGGCTAGAGCCGGAATGGGGCCCTGGTGAATAATCGCGCGGCTTTCCAGCAGCAAACCGACCGTGCTGGCCTTACACATTCAACAACAGGCCTGGGGACCGCACAAAGTCCACGCTTACCTGTTGCAGCCGCAGTTGTAGAAGCTACCTGTTTCTGCTGACGGCACCCGCGCCCCTGGCGACTCAGGGTCCAGCTGCTTTCTACGTCTGCATCAACCGCGGGCGACGTCTGGGCTCAGTGGCACAAACCCATACACTCGACGCCCAGCATCAACTCAGGCCTGACCAACTGACCGCCCTCCCTGGCCATCGTGAGATCACGGGGTGCTCGTTCCACTGAGGCCGGAACTGTCTTTTGGGAGTCCCCCTCCCTCTCCCTCCCCTGCTCAAGACCGTCTCGAGGCTAGTCATCCGCTCACTTGCCTGCAGCATGACCGGCAGAACGAGGGGGCGGGACTCTCCTTTCTTGTTCTGTAACAGGTGTGCCCATGCTATGCTTCGGAGCGTGGTGAGAAAATCGCCATCGGGGACCCTCCACCCCCTGCCAACTGTGTATGCCCTCTTCCGTCCATCCCGAAATTCCCGCGCGGGACGACCTGACGAAATGCGACGCTAGACTCGGGGGCATTCGTAAAAAAAAAGGGCCTTTGGACCGCCCTGATATTCCTGCCATTCGAGGCAGAGGAGCAAAGTCCCCTCCGTTTTACCTATGTCGCCATCGAAGGCTTTCGGACGCTTTGTGGGACCAGCCCTCGAGAACTCCTCTGTTGTGCAGTAGCAGCGGTTACGGCCAAGGGGGAAAGGAAGACTTCGACAGCGATGTGATGAAAAAACATCTCAGATTCAACCACATCTCTCTCGAGGGGACCACCATCGTCAGATGCATGAGCCTACTGTTGCGTTTGCCCCTTGCGCCATCCCGACACCCTCCGCGCCTTTGACGGAGCCACCGCGGACACCGTCTCTTGGTTTTCTCGTGAGGGATCGGCGGGCTTCCCAAGATTGAAGGGGGGGCCTGGCGTCACCTCTCCTTATTGGTGCTTCCCTGTGTGGGTCTCGTGCCCTCTTTTTTCGCATCACCACACATTCTGCATCACTCACTGCCACGGCGTAATAAATGCTGCGATTAGCACGCAATCAAGCCGTTGTTCTTTTTATTTGATTGAGGGTAACCCCCCGCTAGCTTTTGGTACCGACTTTGTGGTACAGCGAACAGTAGCGCCGTCACGCCAGATCGACGCGGCCACGGGTGGCGCTTGCTGATGTTGGTCGCGGCTGCTGCCCAAGTCACGTCTCACATCCGCATAGTCATCCTCATCAGCTTGTCTTTTACTTTATGTGTTCAACAACCTTTGACGTCTGGCATTTGGTATATCTCATTGAATTGTTAAAGAGGTTCCTTTTCCCGTTGACCATCATAATCCCCGTCCGGATTTTTGTTTGCCTGATAACTCCCGAGAAGACTGCGAAAAAGTCATGCCAAAACGTCAAATGCCAGCCCGAGTGCCAAAAACCGCCCCCATTAAACCGCTTCACTACATGCAGGAAACAAGTTTACTCAGCGCGGAGCTCGGCAATGCGCTCCTTGACGCGCTGCTCCTTCTGCTCCTTGGTGAGGCGCTGGGTCTTGTACTTCTTGGACTCGGCTTTCCACTCCTCCTTGGACTTGGTGTTGGAGCGCTCGGGCTTCTTCCAGGGGTCCTCACGGATGGCGGCGTGGGCCTCGGAGTAGAGCTCCTCAAGGCCGTCAGCCTCGACGTCGTCGTCGATGTACTGCTGGAACTGGGACTTGTAGCGCTCCTCGTCGTCGTCGGCGAGGGTCTCCATGTACTCGGCGACGTGCTGGCCGAAGATGTAGTTCTTGAGGGTCTCGGCGTCGAGCTCCTTGGTCTCGATATCGTATCCGGGGAAGCGCTTCTCGGAGTGGGGGACGAGAATGCCACCGTCGGAGGCACCCTTCATGGCGCCGAAGACACGGGCACCGGTGGAGGTGCGGTGCAGACCAACGTCGAGGTTGGCCTTGAAGGGGCGGCGCTCGCCATCGTCGGTCTCGGCGGCCTCGGTGAGGGTGTACTCACCGTCAGCCTCCTCGACACCAGTGAAGGTCTTGTCAAGGCCGAGCTTGGAGAGGGTGCGGCGGGCGATCAGGAGACCGGTAGCGTAGGCGGCAGCCCAGTTGGTCAGGCCGTGGGTGATGCCGTAGGCGGGCAGCTCGTGGGAGTAGGCGGCGGCGAAGACCTTGTCACCGGTGATCTCGGAGGTGACGATTTGCATGATGATGTCCCGGTTGGTGAAGCGGACCACAAGACGGTACTTGGGAGCACCGTACTTGTTCTTGGCCTGGGTGATCAGGCGCTTGCGAGCATAGTAGTCGGTCTTGCCGGAACGTCTACGCTTGTACTTGGTCTGGAAGCGACTGCGAAGCAGTTAGCTAGGACCGTTCCCTCGATGTTCGTGAGGTAATCGCAAAATTTGGGAAAAGATTGATAATATGGGAGGAAACTAACCTGTAGTACGCGCTGTTCTTCACCAACTTGTGGAAGGCCTGTCACGATTGAAAATCCCGAGTCAGCAATTTGCGCTTCAGATTTGGCCCAACGATCCGAAGCATCTTGCTTTGACTCCTACGCCCAAGAGACATTTCTGCCTGCTACTGGGGGCCAAGTGCCATTGCTGGCATAGGAAGTGTTTTTGTGGCGCAACGTTTTGTCGCGTTCGGCCATTGACGGCTGCTGGGACAGCTGACGGTGATTTCTTCAACTTACCATCTTGACGGTTGTAGCTGGCGGGCGGTTGGCTCAGCAAATTTGTCGGTTGGATGTCGAAGGGGGTTGTCAAAGAGGAAAAAATCCCTAACTGCGACACTCGCGATAATATTCCTGTGGGGGGAAGGCAGCCCTAGAAAGTGGAGACCCGCCCTTCGTCCCGCGCAATCTGTCACTCCAGAGAGGTCGGTGACGAGTCACGTGGGTCAACGTAGTTTGGCCGGGGACGAGCTTGAGAAAACAGCTTACTCATCAAGGACGGACGCCCCGTTCAGGTTTGGGCCGAGGTCCATGGTCTGATTCGCGGTGGGGTGGTGGCGGGCGTCCTTCCCCAGGATTCGGCTCCCCGACCACGGCAGTGTCTCCGCATCCGACGGCGACGTGGTTGAGTGGTGTCCTACAAGTACCCAACTAGGTAGACAATGCAGGTCTCTCGTTCTAACTATGCAGTCGTTGGAAGAATCGGACAACTTTCTAATTGATCATGTTCTGGAAGCTGTCGACGACATGACCAACTCCAAGCAGCCCAAGGTGCTTCTGTTCGACATCGGCGGGGTGTGTGTAAGTGACCCTCTCCCTTTAAACTCTCACGGCTAGCTGTCTATTTTCGCTTTTCGCCTTCCGCTCATGATCCCGGTAATGAACTGCAATCATGCATAGCATGTCGGTATACCGACCATTCTCTGACTTTCCAAGGTCGTCTCACCCTTCCAATCCATCCTCGACTACGAGCTCAGCCTCGGCATCCCTCCAGGATGGGTCAACTACTCCTTATCCAAGACCAGTCCCACTGGCTTCTGGCACCGCCTCGAGAAGGGATCGATCCCCATGGACAAGGCCTTCTTCGCGGGCTTCAACGCGGATCTACACGACCAGGGGCGGTGGGAGGCCTTCTACGCCGCCCAGCGCGTCAAGAACCCGTCCCTGCCCGAGCAGATCCCTCCGCTCCCCGCCATCGATGGAGAGTACCTCTTCAACACCATGATGACCAACTCGATTCCCCCGGACCCGTGGATGTTTCCCGCTCTGAATAAACTCAAGGACAGCGGCAAGTACATCCTCGCGGCGCTGAGCAACACCGTCATCTTCCCTGAGGGCCACAGGCTGTGGAGGAAGGACTTCATGGACGACCCCGTGCGCAGCCTGTTTGACGTCTTCATCTCGTCGGCGCACGTCGGGCTACGGAAGCCGGATCCGAGCATGTACCAGCTCGCTCTCAAGATGCTAAACGAGTACGCCGCTAAGAACGCACGCTCCGAAAGGGGCCAGGCGTTGGGGTGGGCCGATGGCATCGAAGCGGGTGACATTGTTTTCCTGGACGACATTGGCGAGAACCTGAAGGAGGCGAGGAAGCAAGGTTTCGGAACGATCAAGGTCCATCTGGGGCGGACCTACGAGGCCGTCGAGGAACTGGAGAAGATCACGGGGCTGGCCCTAGAGGGTGACCACCCCAAGATCCCGGTGAAGCCTAACTCGAAGGGCAGCGGTAAGGCGAAGCTATAGGTACGATTGGCATTGACGGACGAAATTTTACAATAGAAAGAGGGAGGCCCCTTTCACGCTCTTCGAGCTACATAGACATACACGGCATCCACGTTCACAACCTTGCCATCGACTGCAGCCTTCTCCCACTCCTCTCTGAACAGATCCCTCGTCTTCCTTTTGAACTCCTCCGTCGCGAGATTGACCGTCAGCGAGGTTCCCGTGATCCAGTCAAACTGCTCGTCAACCTGGTCCATGTCGTATGTCGTGTCGCCCTGACCGGATAACTTGTCCATCAGTTGTACCTTCTCCACAACGTACCCTGCCCCCTCCAGGACCCCCGTAAACGAGTTCCTGTCCGTGATCCAGGACCTGTTGCTCGGGAACCGCGCGCCTAGTCGCCTCGCCGCGCGCTCCAGCAGCAACCCGACCTTGAGGTTGTCCTCGTGCGTCGACGACTAGTCTGCCCTCCGGCTTGAGGTACCTGCGCCACGACCTGACGACCTCTCCCGGGTCGTCAAAGAGGACGAACGCGCTGGAGCAGAGAATCACATCGAACGCCTGTCCATCGAGCTCCGGCAGCGTCTCCAGCCTCGTCGCGTCGTGGTTGAAGAGCCGAATCCTCGTGCTGGGGTTGAGGCGCCCTTGCTTCTCCCTCGCCTTGGCGAGCATGGCCTCCGTGACGTCGACGCCGATGATCTCGCCCTCCTCGCCCACTCTTTCAGCGGCGGCGAAGACCTCCAAGCCAGTGCCACAGGCTAGAATCAGGACGTGTTCGCCGGACCGGACGTCGGCAACGGCCATGAAGCGCTTGGTGTAGTCCGGGTGGAACGAGTCTTCATATTTGTCGGCCCGCGCGGTATACATGCGTCGAGAAGATGCAGCTTGCGTCTCGTAGTTGAAGTCCATGATGTGCGACTCTTTGACAACGATACGTGATGTGTAATATTGTTGAGCTGGATGTATGTTGTCTTGTTTAGGTGTTTGTGAAGTGGTCAAGATCTCGAGGCAATGTTAGTGGTCAACCGCGTGACTCACCTTTGTAATGTCCGAGCTGACTGTTCCAGCGGCACGCAATCCGATGATATGCAACTAACATGTGCAATTTCGCGTTCGATGCCCAAATGCCGACGATACCGGTGGATCATCTCGACAACTAAGCGCAGCATCGTACCTCCATATCCCCCTCATTAGCAATTATCCGTGCTGAGACGTCCATTATTCATCATATTTTTATCGACATACGGATGCTTCCATGCTTACACTAACAAGTTGAGATAGGTTGGACTGGAAGATACCGTCCAAGCTGATGTTAATGTCATTCGGTTTGCTGCGATATCAAAACAGATGAAGTAATATAGTCTGGCATTACTTCACCCCGTTCCAACCAAGGTCATTCAAAGTCATCCAAAGTAGCGATTATCGTTGTGCGTCTTCGCCTGGTGTTCGCGCCCGCCCCATGCCGGTACTGGATGATACCCAACACCCAAATACTAGCTCGAGGAATCCACCGACAGAATAGCCTGAGAAGTCTTGCCATTGATCTCCCTCCCTCTGAATATCTTCTGAAGGTAGCAAGGGTAGGAATATCGAAACAGAGACGACGAGGCTTGTAACTTTTTCCAATGAGCTCAAGTGGAAAGAGTAGGTAGGGTATACATAATTAGTGCTCAGAATAACGACTTTTTCAACGCCCATCTCATCTTACTATTGATGAAAAGGCCTTGTTGACTTAGGTCATACCTAAGGTTATCACAGGCTTCAAAAGGCTATGAGAATTACAAGCTCTGTTCTTCCGTCTTGGTGTATACAGGCATTAAAAAATCAAACAATTATCCTGTTGAAGGTAGCTAGGCTCCTGACAAATTACATTGTTCGAGGAAGAAAAGATAAACATACATAATCCCTAAGTCGTGAAACATAACATCAACTACACACAGCTTTGACAAGTCATAGTACACAGCACAGCACTCACCAAACAGACCAAAGTGACAAACATTTTGATCCCAGGAAAAGTGGTTTAATTATCATCCCCTACCTACCCTTGGCAAACCAGCCCCTGCAGGGGTAATAAAGGTCGTTGTGCCAACTCCATTCATCAACGTAGCCTCTAGTGCAAGTAGAGGACTCCTTCAAAGTATCCGACCTCTTTCCTCCTTCCGTCTTCCGCACGTGTACAGCCGTACGCCATGCTTTAGCACCGTCGTCGTGCTGCTAACAGAGCCCAAGGCCTCTTCAAGGCTGCTCCACAGCTGTAAGTGAAGACAAAAAAGCCAAAGCGAAAGAAAAACAAAGGGAATCTCTTTGGTTGAAAATTATTCGCTTGTGTCCAGGTCCATTGCCCCTTCCTTGCTGGATCTTCTGGCTCTCCTCAAGCAATCCCAAATACGCCGCCCCCCATGCGGAATTTCGTGTCCCTCATACATGACAAAGGTATATATAGAAAGGTCCATGGTACAAGAAAGGAAGGAAGGAAAGGGGAACTGCATCAGACTCCGTGAGCACGCTTGCAGGGCCTGCTCCCCTACGCGCTCTGTGGCGGCGCCCCAGTCGAGCCATCGTTCTCCGACTCAAAAGCCAACTTCCTGGGGTTTGCACTTTCGACCTTGGGGAAGTTTGGCTTCTCCATGCCGGAAACCCCACTGTCGGTCTCGCCGAATGTAATGCCAAGGGATTCTGCGTTCTTCTTCGCCTCCTCCGCCCTCCGCTTCTGATCTTCTTGAGCCTCTTCTGGGTTCATCAGCGCAGGAGGACGGTGTCGCATCTGTCTGGCCTTGGCAAGGGAAATGGTCTTTTGCTGATACGTCGTTGTTATCGCCTGGGTATCATCTCGGTCGATGGTCGCCTTCATCAGGGCTGCCATCCACAGTCTTCCTGACTTGAGGTTGGGCACTGCAAAATAATGAACAGTAGGCTTGGTAAAGTTGACGGCACGGGACAGGCCTGCGCGTGGCGGAACAAGCTTGAAGATGAACATGGTGTCGTCTCCCTTGTCCCCCGAGGAGTCCGTGTCGCGGCCCGTAGCCATCCCGGCGCCAGTAAGCTTGGCATGGAGACCAGTCAGCTGTTCGTTGTCGGCTGGGAGAACACGATGAAAGGAAATGTCGATGAGTCCCTTCTCCTCCTGGTCGTTCTCCGAATAGTAGTATGCCAGCCGACGACCCTTGAGCACAAACAGGCGGGGTTTCCACGTTGTCATGAGGTTGGAGCTCTTCTTTCTCATCCATCCGCTGTAGTCAGCATCCTTCACGGCATCTGCCGGCTTGATTTTGAGCAGGCCGCGCTGGTAGGCACTCGTCTCCTTTTTGCCCTTCTTTCTGCTGCCCTTGCTCGCCACAGTCGTCGCGGTACTGGGGCTCTTTGCTGTGTCGGGCGAGTCGAGTTCGAAGCTCGGGCCGGCAGAAGGCGTACTCGACCCGGTTCTAGCGGGCGATGGCAGGGGCGAGTCCCTGAGGGAAGGGTCGACTGGCGAGGCCATCTTGTTGCGGTCTCCCGATACCGAATCGGAAATGGCTCGCAGTCCGGTGACCTTTACCGACGGCTTCACGACAGCCGAAAGCCACTCAGCATGAATGCCTTGGCGTGATGCTGCCGACTCTGGCACTGGTGAGGCCCGGGCCCTGCCTTCCAACTTCGTGACGCTGGGTGCCCCGACATCCTTGACGGGGGGCACTGGCCGTGTCGACCGAGTGGTACTTGTGGATGCAGTTCTCCTGTGGGCGGTGGATTGCACACCATAGTACTTTTGCGCCGCCGGCGACGCAACACTGTCGCGATTCGAATCGACACTTCCAAGCCTCGAGTGCCTCGAGATAGCAGTCGCACTGCGCACTCTCTGCTCATCGGCGTAGCTGGTCTTCTTAGTGTGGCTGGCGGTGCTGTCGCGCTTTCTAAGCACGTTGCGGCGTCGACCGTCGACCTCGGTTCCACTAAAGTAGCCTCTGTCAGTGTCAATGGCGGACTCTGGTGCGTGTAGGCCCGACTGCTGCATGACGTCTTGGAGTCCAGTGGAAGAAAGGGGTCTGGTGGAGGCGCTGCCGAGGGTCCAGTTCCTGTCGAACGAGGGCTGCTTTTTATGAGCGCCATCTGTCAGAGGAAACGTTCCATTCGTGGCCAATTTCGGTGTCACTGCGCCATGTGCGGGCGCTCCCGTCAAACGGAAGTCGGTGGAGGACGAGTGCCTACGGGAGTGGTGCAGATCCCTGACAGAAGCAGCCGAAGGCCGTTTCATATGGTTTGGTCGTGTCGGACTGTCCACAATCGGGGAGACTGGCGAGATGATGGAGGCAGTGTCCAACTTGGGTGTTTGAGAGAAGGATAGGCGCTTGCTGGAAAATGACATGGCCCTGTCGTCCACGGGCGTCATTCTGGGCATGGAGCCGGTCAGAGTGTCGGCCCGGCTACGAGACCGCCTCGCATCTTCTGATCCAACGTCGCTTCCGTATGTCTGGGTGGTCCTTCTGGTCGCTATACCCAGGTTATTGCACTCATCCTGAAGAGACTTGATCTTCTGCCATGTCTTTAGCCGTCTGCCGACAGACCCTAGTTCGAATGCTTTGATAAAGAGGGAACTCTGGTCCATACCCAGGAGAACCTCGCCGGTGATCTCCTGGTCTCGGAAGACCTCGCAGTGGGACTTCTCAACGCCGACCGTGAAGAGGTACTCGGCAACTTGATCAGGCGACCAGGCCTCCACTTCGGAGCGGCTGTGCATGCCTTCCTCCTCCTCGTCCGTCTCTTCGCCATGGATGTAGGACATTCGATGATCGAGCTGGGCGCTGTACTCGCTGCCGGAATCGGTAGGGGGAGCTCGTATTGCGCCATTGCTGGGCGTAGAGCGCAGATCGGTGATGTGCTCGTCGATTACGTTAAGGGTCTCGTTCAGTACATAGTCCTGGTTCGTGTTGAGACGGCCTAGGGCGGCCGAAGGCGGAGGGTTCGTGACTGGCGGCGCAATTTCGGCTGGGGCGGTCTCCTGCTTGATGCTGTTCAACGGCAGGGTAACGGGAGCGGGCGAGACGGCTGGCGGCGTAGGAGCTGGTGGAGCGGCGGGGGCAGTAATCTCGTCGCCGGGGCCGGCGATATCCGTTGTGTTTGTTTGTTTAGATTCATTGGCCACTTCGGACAGCGTTGCCAGTGGCTTCGAGAAGTTGTTCGTCGGAGCGGTCTTGGGGGGTGGCCTGGTGTAGACTGGATGACGGATAGTCAGCGTTTCGCCGGCTGTAGATGTCGGGTGCCGTGTAGACATACCTTCGGGAAACAGGCCGCTATTCCCATTCACCATGTGTTTGCCCAAAAACCAGCCATCGCCAAATTCATCATCTCGCTCGATCAGCTCAACTCGGTCGCCTTTTGTCAAACTCAATTCGTCCGAGCTGCGAGCGATAAAGTCGTCTGCGGCAAGGGGAAGTCAGCTCAAGGTGCGCTGTCAGGAGGGGACAGGTCGTGTCGAGGGCGGGGATGGAGATGAGGTTGCATGACGCGAACACGACGAGAGGGTCGAGTTCAGCAAGTGGGCTTGATGCTCGGGGTTGCGGAGCGAGAGACTGGACTTACGGACAACCAAGAGAATTTCGCCAACTTCTGGCTTCTGAGAAGCCATATTGCCGACGATGCCAGGCGCCGCGACAGATGCGGTTGGCGTTTGCTGAAGAGGAAGAGTTGTGACGGGATCAATACATAGGAGACGAGTTCGCTGGCTGGGCAGCCTGGCCTGGGGGGTTCGACTTGATGGGTACGACGGGCAGGGGGGTGGGGGGGGACGGAGACCT
>PUHP01000014.1:44008-66925 GCA_006783085.1 Colletotrichum shisoi | reverse complement strand
GGGGGGGGGGGGGGGGGGGGGGGGGGGGGACGGAGACCTGCTGTCGAAGCGAAAAAACGCAGCAAGTGGCCAGGGATTGTCAGTTGTTCGGTAGCTGGGATCAGGCAGGTAGGTGTAGGCGATAGGTAGATGGTGGGCGGAGACGGACAAGGTGGTAAGGGCCGTGAGGGAGGAGTACAGTGTAGGAGGAGAGGGCGAGAGGCGAGAGTGGTGGAGGTGGTGAAATGGGAGATGAAATGCGACCGGGGTGATGGAAGCAAGATTCGGCTCTTCGTCGACTGGCCTCTCCAAAGGAATTTCCCTCCTTGTCTCTTATTCTGTTCGATGTGTTGGAGAGAGATAAAAAAGTAGGAAAGGAAAGGGGGGAAGTTACGGCTGACGTTCTTTCCTTCCTTGTCTATGTCTCTACGCTTTGATGCGCTCGGTGTGTTGTTGAGCTGTCGAATTGACTGCCGGCCAATGTGGCGAGTGGTCGAGAAAGGGACGTTGCTGGTCGTTGGTGGCGGGTGGTGCGGTGGCAGCTGGAGGGAGGTTGGAGTTGTTCAGGGCCGTGCTGTGGGACGTGATTGGGGGAACACTGGACTTGGCGTGAAGGGCCGCTATTGGATCATTGCGAATGCAGAGAGGGCAGCAAGGTGAGGCGCATAGACGACGCTGGGATGTAGCAGGCCTCAGGGTTGGTTCGTTGACCGGGCAGGCTGGCAGTCGATGGCTGTGATCCCAGGCAATCGTCGGTCAAAGTTGATGACGTGCGTTTGCGCCAACGTTTGGTATGGTAGTGCTAAGGGAGTGCGCCGAGGCTCGCACTGAAGAAGAGGATTTAAGTTGCAATTGAACTCGGAAGAGTCGGCCGAGATGGAGATATGGAAAGAGGGAGAGGTAGACAGACAGCGAAAGTATGTCTGTATGTGGATGTGTGTTGATGGGTGTTGATATCTGCAATACGAGAGATGTCTTGGTGTTGTTCTTTTCCCCTTCCTCAGGTAACGCAGGGATAGGCGCAGAGAGGAAGGAACGCACGGAGTCACACACACGTGCACCAAAAAAAAAAATCGTCGGAGGAAGGAAGGGGTAGGGTAGGGGATTTGCAAGCTCTAAGCACTCTTGACGCTTGAGTTGGGATGGAAGAAAGAGCAGATGATGGTTGAACAGCCGGCCCGCCGTTGCGTACCTTTGCAGGTATATGCACCTAACTAGGTATGCGATCGTGTTGGTGTCCTAGGAAACCGGGGGACGGATGGATGAATGTTGGATGGAGGCCTTGAGCTTGCGCCTGAGCTTGAGCCTGAGCCTGAGCTTGGACTTAGAGCTGCCGCCCGTGAGGTGCTGCGAGGCGACTACCCGTACGGTGAAGGAACTGGAAGGAATGGAAGAAAGCCCGATGAAGGAAGGGGCCTTTGGAAGAGGGCCGTGTGACGAAGGCGAAGAGGGGCGGCAGCGTCCGTGAGCCCGTTCCTGGAGCGATCGGACCAATGCTTAGTGTGCACTCTGAGGTATCGACGGCACTGTCCGGGTGGTATTTCTGGTTGGGGAATAACAGCTTTCCACGTGGCCAAGAGGACTGAATAGAGAGATAGCGACGGGCGATGGCGGCGATGGATAGGGTATAACGATGCCGTCAAGCAAGCAGTGTTAGTTGGCATACAGTAGTTGTTTTCAATCCTTTCGGGTCTAGTGGATAGGGAGTGTACCGGCGTAAGTGAAGGTCCTGGACCAATCAATTATAGGGCCATAATAGGGAACGAATGGGACTGGGAAGAGGGAGAAAGGTGAGGGTGAGGCTGTGAGGATGAAGAAACGCCTAGTTACACACCAAACATACGCAAAGGTGACGGGAGGAAAGGTCTCCTCGAGCCAGACTTGCCAGAGAATCTAGAAAAGGCGGAACAACCATCAACTTGGGACATTCGGGTAAGTAGACAGTTTGGTAGCGTCGACGATGGACGGCAAGATAAAGTAGAGCAGTTCTACGTACTACCTAAGGTACCTACCTGCCTAGGTAGGTAGCATTAGGGAGGAGTACTGCTTGAGCAGCTGCCTTGTACACATCAACGGGCTCCTCGACTCCGAGTGAAGAAACGCCCGGTTTGGGCAGGTCTCCCGACAAGACGTGACGCCGGTAGGGCCCAAGTATGTTGGCATGGGAAAGTGGGAAACCGTCCGACAGCATCCCTGTCCCGAGATCAGAAACTCGAAAAACAAGACAGGAAAGAACCCCACCACCACCACCAGCGGACCACGGTAAGAGGTAGGGACGTGCAGAGTCCAGAGTTCATAACAGGCTTTCTTTTCTTTTCCCCCTTGCTTTTCTTTTGATTCAGTCGCCTCAATTTTCTTCTGCTTTTCCCACTTCGTCTCTCAGATGCTCCGTCTTTCAGTCCCCTTCGCTCTCTTTCGCTCGTGAGTATGTGTAGGGTCAACTCCGTCGTCACGACACACGTCTTGTTCCAGGCTCATCGGCTATTGCGCACCTAGACAACCGAATAGACCGACGGTCCTACTAAGTGGATGGGACCTTGTTCGGTGGCCGTCGCTGGTGAGGGCTTGTGAAAAGTCAGGTTGGATGCACCATGTCTCGCGCCATTTGCCAGTTACTTGCTTCCCGGCCAACCAATTGGGTGGTTTCGGCCCCTCACACTCCCCAGCCTAGGTACCAATTGGCAATCAATCCAGCCCCATGCATGTTGGTCACTTATCGAAACGGGGTGGCAAGGTTGATGCTGGACTCGCGTATGCATCTAATCTGCTTTGCTCCTTCCCCCTCGCGAATGGGCGCGTGCTGATCGAATCACGGCCAACTAGCGAGATTGACAGGCCAGGGCTGGCATGGAGGCATGCCAAACTCACACGTTAACCTCATTTTCATTCTTCGGATAAGTCTTCTACTTGCAGCTCACCTGCGTCCGCACATAATGGATACACTACAGAGTGTCTGTACCGCTAAAGCGAAGTCCCCAAAACCACTACCCTCCCTAGAAGAATGGGGCAATTCGACAAGAGAGGCTAGCGAAAGGGCCCATCGGAGCTGTTTCCACAACGGCACCCAGATGGCATCTCCCAAAGAGACTTGGTCGTTCTCGATTGCCTCTGGTGTTTTTATCTTTAATTGATACTTGCATCAGGTAAATGGACTGAAGAGTCTCAACAATGGTCTCTGAGTAACACGAACATGAAAAGTGAACAATACCGCATGTCGAGTTGCGAGGTTTTCTGACTATGCGTAAGTTTCCGTGACCATCGCCCCTAAGGATGTAGGATGAATGGCGTTCAGAGCAAGTGGTCAAGCAGACAAGATAAACGTCGTTCTCTTGTTTGATCCGGGATCCCGACGAGCACTGTACCACAGTGTCAAGCGGCGAGTCAAGTTTTCAACACGCTCTGGAAGCAGGGGGGCCTTGGCCCGTCGATGGGGGAATGCAGCGGTTACACAACGAAGACTACCACAGCGGTATGTGAAACAGGAAAAGGAGGAAGCAATCGTCTCCAGTTGTCTAAGGCAGTGTCGTTCGAAAAGTAAATGCGATCCAAGGCCTATGGCTCCTCTGAATCTGGCGATACGCCTGATTTCTTCTAAATCTGGTGATACGCCTAATTTCTTTGCTCTTAACGGTGTTCTTCTAGTTTGATTGATTGAATTGGTAGCTATTACCTGGTGGTATCTTTGATGAGCAACTTATAGCTGATATAGCTAATAGTCGTTAGGAATTATCTCTATAATCCGTAGATTTCTTCGCTCTTAACGGTGTTTGTTTGAAAATAAAGGCTTGCGGCTTAAGGCTTGAGGCCCTAGTTTGCTTGGTTGTGCTACTAGCTGTTATGGTATGGTCATCTGTGGTTGTATTGCGTAGGTTGTAGGTTGTAGGTACCTGCCCTAGCAGGGTAGATGACAAGAGTTACACACATATTTTTTCATTGATCCACTTACGGCTACCCCCGGGGATCAGAACACCAATTAGAACACAGGTTCCACTCGCAGATCCACAGGAGGATCCAGAGGAGGCCATCACAGACGGATGCGCATCCGTCTACACTAGCATCGATCGCCTGAGCGCGTTTCGTTTCCACCAAGCAATGGCCATCCCAGTCAAAAAGGTTGCGCTACTGTCCCAGAAAAGCATGGCGTCAGGATACCGCTGGAAGGCTAAACTGTAAACAGACTAGATGGGACTTACCAGCTGCCAAGGGGCCCCTCCCTCCCAAGCAAACAACCGGTTCACTCCAGCGTGCTCCTTTTCCTCCAACCCTCCTCCACTTTGACGGTCTCTCGTTTGCATCCAGGTGCAAACACATCGCCGAAGATTTTCCAGACCAGTAACGGATCGTCACGTTGATTCGACTTGTAGTTCGACAGCTACAACAGCAACAGCCCCGTCCTCGCCTTCTCATCCCGCAAAGTAGATCCGCAAAAAAAAAAAAGGCAAAGCACCCGACAAAACGCCACGGCTATTGGGCTTAGGACTCCCGCACCCCTCCGACCAGCGCCTTCAAGAGACAACGGCTCGATCAGTCACTTTCCGCACGAAAGACCCCCTGCGGAATAACTCGCTGCGCCAAAAGAGGTAGGAAGGCGAACCGATATTCTCGACCGCTCCTTTCTCTGTCACATCACCGTTTGGCCATCCCCGCTCGACAACCTCTCCTTCCGTCTTACTCTCCTTCCTCCCGCATACCTACCGACTTCCCGCTTTGATTGTGTCAGTTTCGATATCTACCTACTGGGCGGCCTCGCCCTTTTCAGCTTGTCGGGACCTCGTCCTCATGGTGCGTCATCGGCTTCAATCCCATCAGCGCATGCCACAGCCTCGTTAACAAACATGGTCGAATCCAGTCTCGCTCAAGGTTCCGGTTCGCCCTCCCCGCGCCGCCGACGCAAACACCGTAAAACATCGCACAAGCGCAACATGTCGCCGAACGAGGCTCGGCACAACGGGGCCGGGTGGAACGTGTCCGGTGCCCAGGTCGCCGCCTCGAACGAAACACTCAACTTCATGCCGGGCAACCGTCGTCAGCCAACTTGGATGACTGGGCCGCAGTCGCAGGCATCCACCGCTCCCCTGCGTAATATGGAATCGATACCAAGCAGTCGTCAGGGCTTTCACGCCCCCTCGAGGCGACCACCTTCTCAACCTTCGAACCGAACCTTGACCGACAAGACCTCAGATGTGAACCGACCGGCGTCTGCGAACGTCACTGCAGCTATTTCAAGAGTGCTTGACGGCCCGCAAGACAAGCCTGTGGCGGTGCCTGAGCTTGCCCAACACACACTGTAAGTTGCCCCTTGCCCCTTGCCCCTTGCCCATTTCATCTTCTTCTATTATTCCCTTCACGTCAGTGTCCAACGTCCTCTCGCAGTGACTGCACAGCCGCTCTTCCGTCTCCAGCTCCGACTGACCAGCCTAGTCCACCTACAGCCGCCTCTAACCAAGGCTCCTACACAGACTCTTGCTTCCAGAGCCCGGACTTGCCTCACGATTCTTCAGCGAGTTCCTTGAACAACACCACATCGATACCGAGTGGCGAGACAGTTGCCCAGTGCCAACCTGCCGATGACTGTCAAGATATCTCTGGGCCCACCGTCTCAGGCCTGAGCAACACCCCACCTCTGCCGGATGATGACCGTTCCGCACCGGGACCTCTTCCACCTGAGAACAGCGACAACCATACAATCTGCATGCCTTCAGATACGCCCCAGAACGCGGCCCCAAGCTCGTATTCGGAGACTCGGTTTGTCGCTCCTCAAAGCACTTCGGCCTCCGCAACCCTTGCTGGCCCGCAGAGTCAGTCTAGTCAAGCTGCAACGCCGCCTTCGCTGGACCGACAGCCAACTGCCCCTGCTTGCCACACGCCGCAACCTCTCGATCATGATGATACGGGTGCTGGAATACCAGAAGCCAACATCCATCCTGCCGATAGTCTTGATCTCAAAGTCATGGCCGACACCTTCGACAGTTTCATCCGCCTTTGCGGTGGCCCCAAAAATATTCAGGACGACGGCACCTCTTTGCCTAGGATCCGATTTCTCAAAGACGCTATTGACAAGGGCGATTACTTCTACGTTGTACTACACCATATTCTTTGTGTGTGGTCTGCTGACAGGCAAGCCGTGTACCGCCTTCTTGGTCTTGCTCCCGACATAGTGGAGAGTGCGCTTGGCGTCATACAGAACACTCTCAGAAAGAATGAAAACATGAATCCGACGCTGGTCCATTTCTTCGCAAACTTCCCTAATACGCGCGCCTCTGGTCTGTGGGAGACCGAAGCCTTCCGCAAACACGCCAGCGACGTTTCCGTCTTCCTCAACAACCTCCACGAGCAGTGGAACCGGATTCACATTCCGGCCATGAGACCTCGCTCTGGTAGAGGCTATCCCATTCTTGCGGACGAATTGCGCTATCAGCTCAAGCTTCGATCGCCGGTGCTGGAAGGCATCCTCTTCACGGTCACTAGAAGACATATCGGCGTCCCTGACGGTCCCATCGCGGACCAGATGTCGGCGCTTTTCCGCCAAGACGCCCATAACGACCAAGCCAGATTGTCAGAGCAGGAACAGAGAGCATTCCAGCATGCATTGATATCAAAGTACAAGAAGCTCGTCTGTCAGAGCGACCAAGTCCAACAACACCGTCAAGTACAGTATCAACGGCAGCAGGCGCAGCAGCAGCAGCACCAGCACCAGCAGCAGCACCAGCACCAGCAGCAACAGCAACAGCAACAGCAGCAAATGCAACAGCACCAAATGCAAATGCAAATGCAACAGCACCAGCAGCAATTGCGGCAGCAGAGTCGTTCTACGCCGGTTGCACAGTTGCAGCAGCCACCGCAGAACATGGCCAGACCACAGGCCATGCCTCGACACCAACCCATGACAGAGCAAGTGAGGAGACATTCCGCTGGCTTTTCTTCCGCGCCGGCGAGGGTACTGACTCCGGTGCAGAGTTTCCCTGCCATGGGTTTCGATATGTACCCTTCTCCGCCCGTCCAGAACCCACCCCAGTTTCAACACAACTATCAGAATAATCCGACCCCTGTGCATCCGCAGCTGATGCTGCATAGCCAAGATCCCAATAACTTCCATGGTGGAATGCAGCAGCCCATGCAGCAAGCCATGCAACAGGGCCTGGTGCGCATGCCGCAAATGCCGCAAATGGGCGGGCAGGCGATTCAGCCGCTCACGCCTACAGGCTCTCCTCACTACGCCAACGTGCAGTTGCCGTATAATACCGGAGCACCACAAGGTCTCGGCCAGACATCTCCTGTTCTGCAAGCGCCCCCGGGAGGTCTCTCAGTGTCGATGCCGACCGTCACGTCACCAACGCGGCCTACGGCACCTCAGGTGTCACCGGGTCGTTTACCAGGCATGCCTCAGGATCCACAGCTCGGCCATTTCCATCATCCGCGGTCCCAGCAAGCTCCGAGCGTGAACTCGGATCTGGGGCGTCAAGCCCAGTCAATCGCGCAGAGGCAGGCGGATCGCATGTCACTTCAGGGCCAACAACTATCTTCACCGCGACTACAGCAGGCGCAGCAGGTGTCCTTTCAAAGGCGGTCTCCGAATGCTGCCGGCCATCTGCAGACGGATCCAAACGCTCTAGGATCTCTTCCGGGAGTAAGTACGGCAGTTGCGAACCACCAAGGGCCAAGGCCCATCATGACGCGGTGCAGAGGCAGTCATGACGCGTCGGGAAGTTTGACAGGCAAGGTGTTCGCGCCACCTCATGTGCAAATACCTCTGGACCGGGTTCCGCACACACCTTGGGAACCAAGGGCATTGGGCATAGGACTGCACCAAATCGAAGCAAGGAGTCCAAGACGAATGCCGCGTGACTTACCGGGGCTAGACGACGGGACACGATCAAACAGATACTACCAGTCCATCAAGAAACTGGCATTGGGCCCGGTCGCAACGCCGGCCGGGCAAGAGCTGCACCGTCTTGTCTTTATCGTGCCCAACGAGGACATCGACAAGCTCTGCCGCAGTCGAAACCTGGCAGGAGACGGGGTTCCCGTGTCGGAGTACTTCAACGGATCCCTCCGATACCGCCTGCGTCTTTGCGAATTGCAAGTCAAGCCGGGGGAGTCGACGGAAGTGGCAGAAGCTACTTGGGCAGTGGCACAGACGTATTGGCCCGACCACATCAACATCTTGGTCAATGACAAAGTCATGACGATCCGTCGCAAGCAGCACAACGGACAGCATCAGCCTGTCGAGCTCACGCCGTTCGTTGCCGCGGGCGCGAACTCGATATCGGTGGCCATTTCCCCGTCGCCACGGCCTCCAAAGCTAAACACGATGTATTACATGGCGGTGGAAATCATTGAAACGTTGAGCCACGAACACATTCTCAACATGGTGCTAGAAAACGGTGGCATTTCGGCCGATTCGACGAGAGAAGCGATCCGCCGGCGCCTGACGCCGGCAAGCGAAGACGGAGACGACGAGCTGGCTGTGGTGGGTAACGATCTCAGCATCGATCTCGCGGATCCGTTCAGCGCGTCGATATTCCAGATCCCAGTACGAGGCGCTAGCTGTGCGCACATGGAATGCTTCGACCTCGCCACTTGGTTGCAAACACGACCGAGTAAGCCCAGCTGCACGGTCCATGGAGCGGGCAATGGGTGCCGTCTTTGTAGCCGTGGCCACGGGGCGAAACCCGAGCCGTCGTTGGTGGACAAATGGAAGTGCCCCCTATGCGACGGAGACGCTCGTCCTTACAGCCTGCGACAGGACAAGTTCATGACAGAGGTTCGTTCGATTCTTGAGATGGAGGGGAAGCTTCACACCAAGACAATCCACGTGGAGGCGGACGGATCGTGGAGGGCGAAAGAAGAGGAAGCGAGTGATGAAGACGAGGACGGTGAGGACGGGCAGCCGCCTGCGAAGCGGGTTAGGACAGGAGCGACCGTGGCGGAAAAAGCAAGCGCCGTGGAGGTGATTGAGCTGGATTGAAGGAAGAAGGAGGATCAAGATAACGACACCAGCGCATGGGGAAAGGCGTTTTGATATTACCTTGTCGGGTGGCCCCCTTCCTCGCTGGAGCGGTGGGAAGGGAGGCGAGCCTTGATTCGAGGGAGTTTGCTTTTACTTGGGATACCGGAATGATACCACGTGCAACATCTCTGGGCGTTTTAAGGATATGCGACAGGGCCTTCTGGGAGCTACGCAAAGGCTCCGGTATCCCTCCTCATTTGAGAGTGGTAGCATTGCGCTAGCAAGATATGGGCGGCAAAAGGCAGATGGGAGGTGATTTTCGACGACGATGGGTAGTGGAAACTAGTTGATTGATTGAGTGGAGGTTGCATGTGTATACATAGTCATTTATTAATACCACGGCTTTCCTGACTTTCGACAAAGCGGATATTCTCGGTGCACTTGAAGCGATGGCTGGCGTCATGGTTGGCACGGGCGTTTATTTTAAGAGTGCGCGACGGATGTGATGGAAGTCGGGTGTGCCGGCAAGCAATAGATTAACTACCAGGTAGCCTGTAGGTCAGTTGACAGTAGGTATGTAGTACTCTGTAGGTAAGGTACCTACCTACCTACCTGTTAGTTAGCGTTGGGGAGTCCGACTGAGTGGAATTGATGATGATTGGGTCAGCCCCCCCCCCCCAATGACATCAACCCGGCCTGCCAGAGCTTCCCTTGGACACGACTCACTCGCAGGAGCGTACGGAGCATCTACTCGGAACTGCAGATCTTAGGTACATTCTGCTTCCCATCTTTTTCTCTCACTTACCTTGCGAGATATCCGACTTGCTGCTGCCGTTTGTTTGAGTTGTCTTGCCTTGCCTTGGACAATTGGTAGTAGGTGCCCAGGAAGTTTCTCTTCCTTTACTTACCCTCACAGCTCTAACTCTCCAAGCTTGCTTTGCGCCTCTCAGTCTCGGCTCCGCACAGTCAACAGTCAGCTCCAACGACGAGGCTTGGAGGGGGGGGGGAGAGACTCAGCCACGCGTCTACGTCGCCCTCTTCTTTTGGAGAGGTTAGGACCAGGTCATCATCGCATCGCCTACACACAAGAGAAGCAAGGAGTGAGTGGAGGAAGACGCCCACAGAGAGTGAAGACAGAGAGAGTGAAGACAGAGAGAGTGAAGACAGAGAGAGTGAAGACAGAGAGAGTGAAGACAGAGAGAGTGAAGACAGAGAGAGAGAGAGAGAGAGAGACAAACACACACACACAGACCGGACTTTGTCCCGTGACGACAGTCTTGGCTCCCCTTCCGGCCCCCGAGCACCCTTTCCCTACTCATCCGACGACAAGACCCTCATTTCAAAATTTCCAACCTTTTTTTGACGGATTGAATCGAAAACTCACCCCCTCACTTCACTCTAGATCTTGGCTACATACCTACACACTTACGCAACACATAAACACATACACACACACACCAGAAACAAAACGGAAAACACCCACCCCACTTCCTGCCGCCCTTCACTGAAATCAGAGACTCGCACGGTGCGGCACCGCAACGCTCGTTCAAGTGAGGCTGAAGCTGTTTATTTGACCGTCTGAAGCGTCCATACCTCACCGGCATCTGACTGACAACCACCGCGGGCGGAGGAGAGGCGAGGGAGCAATAACACAAGTAAGCATACACCGGGCATTGCCACCAATAAGTGTACACACACATACACACGCGCGCGCGCGCGAGACACGACATCCCAACAAGTGGACCGAGCGGCAACAATCGACGTCGCAACCATGTCAATTAGGATAGCCCTCGACAATGCGCCCGAGTTCTACACCAATCTCGACTCCGTGACCGGCCGCGTCGTGCTGCATCTGAGCCGGCCCGAGCAGATTGGCGGCATCGTCGTCAAGCTCGAGGGCGAGTCCAAGACGGCTCTGGGCCTGCCCCAGAGCTATGACGACCGCTCCCCGCGGCCCGGCGGCGGCCCCGGGAGCATCGCCAGCGAGAACCACAAGATCCTCTACCGCGTCGCCCAGGTCTTCCCCACCTACGAAGACGACCTCGGCGCTGGCTCTGCCAGCTCCAGCTTCTCCCAGAGCTACATGATCCAGGCCGGTCAGCACGAGTTCCCTTTCACCTTCAAGCTGCCAATCAACAACGCCTGCAGCGACCCTGTCGCCATGTCCAAGATCGGCGGCATCAGCGGCATGGGTGGCTTCGGCGCCGGCATCGGGCCCTTCGGCCTCGGTGGCGCCAGGGTCATGGACGGGAGCAAACAGCTGTTCCTTCAGCACGTCGCCAAGACCCTGCCACCCTCCTTCACCGGCTTCCCCCGCCAGGCCGAGGTGCGCTACTACCTCAAGGTCACCATCCAGCGCCCCGGCTTCCTCAAAGAGAACTGGCGTTATCAGATCGGCTTCAAATTCATGCCCATTGAGCCCCCGCGCCCGCCCAAGACCACCCAAGAGGCCTTTGCTCGACGGCCCTTCTCATTCAAGCCACGTCCGCAGCAGGCCCTGCAGAAGAAGAAGTCGTCCCTTTTCGGCTCCAGCAAGGAAGACGCCGCCACAACCGATCCGGGTGCCGTGCCGCCCTCCATCGAGCTCTCGGCCCGCCTGCCGCACCCCCCCATCCTGACGTGCAACCAGCCGCTTCCGCTGCGGCTCATCGCCAAGAAGCTCGTCCCCTCGCACGAGCAGGTCTTCCTCACCTCGGTCCAGATCGAGCTCGTCGGAAAGACGCACGTGCGGTGCCACGACCTTTTCAACACCGAGGTCAGCAAGTGGGTCATCGCCACTCAGACGGGGCTCGCCGTACCCATCCTCGCGGACCCGGCCTCGGACGACCTCTCGCTTGAGTCCGTCATCCCGGATGACCTGTGGCGGAACATGCCGCTGCCCAACACTGTCGCGCCGTCTTTCATCGCCTGCAACCTTCAGCGCCACTATGAGCTCGAGATCCAGCTCGGCCTATCTTGGGGAAAGCCGCCCAGCCCTCGAGGCTTCCTGAGCTCGTCCAAGGACAACCCGGCGGCGCAGACCATCTTCCTGCCGTTGCATTTCTCCAAGATCCAGGTCTACTCGGGCATCGCCCCGCCGCCGCAATTGCTCGAGGCCCTGGCCGCCCAGGCGAGCAGACCTACCGCCGCGACGCTGGGCGTGCCACCGAGACTACCCCCACGGACGTCACAGTCCTCCCCCGCAACGCCCACGTCGCAGTACCGTCCCGGACAGCAACGACCACCGGCAGCGGCGACGGCGGGGCCGGGACTGGGGCCTGGATCTCAAGCGCCGCAATATGACCCGCTGTACCCACCGCAGATCGGCACGCCGGGGGCCACGGGCTTCGACGAGGCACCGCCGAGCTACGACGAGGCCATGGCTGCGAACGCGTCGGGGCCGGAGGAGAGACCAGCGTACAGTGGCGTGACGAACGAGAACGCGCCGAGCCAAATCCCGGAAAAGAGCTAGACGGAGGCGTGCGTGGGATGAATGAATATTTCTGTTTTTCTTCTCCTGTGAGAGGTAGAGAGGGATGTTTCGGGACTGAGAGGCGTTTTGGCGTGATCGCAAGGGTCAAACTGCATGGATTTGAGGGATGTGTAGCGAGAGATGTGATGCTGGCTGGATGACAAGAAAGCTTGAACACGGACATGAGCGTGAGGCGACAAGATTAGATGGCTTGGCTGAAAGGGGAGGGAGGGGTAGTTTGGTGTTCTTAATTATACCATGTCCAATTCAGGGAGCTCTTCACACGTTCCTATCCGCGATACTGTGCGTCGTCTGCGTCAATGTCAGGAACCTAGTGCGCGGGATCACGGGGTCCCGTCTCTCCAAGGGGCTGGGAAGGGTGGAGGAGGTTTGAGGTGCCGTTCTATTCCCTTTGTCCATTTCGAGGCATAAGCGACCCTCCTCACACGCATTCTATCCTCGCGCCCTCCAAAGAGCGAGCGACGTCGAGCCCGTTGAGCCTGGATTCGGCAACATGGAAAGCGAGTCCGAGAGATCCTTATCGTAGGACGCTGACATTGCAAAGTGACGCGGTAACCCTTCTCATCCGGGGAACCTAGGCGTGCGCGCGTGAGAGAGAGAGAGAGAGAGAGAGAGAGAGAGAGAGAGAGAGAGCCAGTTACGTTGGACGATGCGGTTGACTCTCGGTTTGTTTCCAGTCATGAGGTTATCCTCGCGGTCTTGTTTTATCTACACGGTCACACATGCCCAGTCGTTCGTATTCTTACATCACGTCTCGTTGCGTCCAAACCCCCCCTTTTTTTTAAAAGCCATCTCGTATATCCACCCCACGCACGCACGGGTATCAGTACATCGGCGCCCCCCTCCCCCCTCCCTTTGTCCCCCCTTTTCACAACCCCTCCTTGGCCAACATGTCGGCAATGTCCAGATAGAACGCAACGGCGTTGAAGGGCCTCGTCTGCCCCATCCAGACCCTGCGCAGCGTCCACTTCAGCCGGTTCGACCAGTTGATCAGGTCCAGGTGGCTCACCTCCAGCAGCGTGCCCTGGTACTTGCCCCACCGGCTGCTCGCGACGCTCACGAGCCCGTCGTTGGCGCCCTCGACACCCTCAAGGATGCGGTGGCTCTGCCGGAACGGGCTCAGCAGCGGCGGCCGGCGCGTGCAGGCGCCGTAGCTGAAGTAGCGCACGTCGTCGCGGTCGGGCGTGCGCGGGTTGAACTCGTCCTCCATGTACCGCTGCGTCAGCTGGTCAAAGGCCTGGGTACCGAGGCCGGCGCGCTCGATGAGTCCGTACAGGCTGGCCAGCTTGATGGGCCCGCGGCCTTCGAGGAGGAAGTCGGCGAAGGCGCTGCCGCGGTGGGGGGTGGCGACGGTGACGAGGCTCGCGACGGAGACGCCGGCGGGCCGGAGGACGGAGATCATGTAGCGGGCGTCGAGGCCGCCCATGGAGTGGGCGATGATGTTGACGGCGCGGCCGCGGGCCTTGGCGGCGATGTCGGCGGCCAGCGCGGCGGCGCGCTCCTCGATGGAGGCCGAGGGCGGCACCGAGGTCGTGATGACGTTGTCCGGGCCCGAGAGCGTGCCCAGCGAGTCCGAGATGCCGCGCCAGTAGTGGATCGGCGGGACGTAGCCGCTCAGGCGGAGCTCGGCGAAGCCCATCAGCCCATGGGCGAGGACGATGGGATTCTTTGGTGTGTCTACGTGGGTGTCAGTGTATGTGTGCATGTGTATGTGTGTGTGTGTGTTTGTGTGTGTGTGAGTGGATCACTCCTTTTGAGGATGAAGGGGGGTAAGGGAACGCGGGTCGAGAGAAAGAGAGAGACAGAGGTAGAGAGTGAGGCACAACGAGGGGGGGGGGTCACAGTATGAGAAGCGGAAAGGATCGGATGGGGTTGGATGGTACCATAGTGTTCTCTAACCACGGCATACTCGTCCGATATCTGTTTGCCCAGGTCTCTGAACCTCGGGTCGCCGTCGTGTTGCTTCGGCCGCGAGGGCGAGGCGGATATACCCCGGCTGCCGCCCGGCGGCGACGAGAGAGGGAGGAAATGCAAGCGATGAGACGCGGTTGGCGCACGAATTAGGGCAGGGGAGAGCGCGTGAGGGCGGCGGCACCTCGTCAGCCATGCGCTGGTCATGGCATGGGACGTATCTGTGCCGTGTCGTCCGTCTCTCTCTCTCTCTCTCTCTGTCGGTCTATGTCTCCACAATCTCAATCTCTCTCACTCTCTTCCCCGAGCGCCTGATGGAATGTTCGTCTTGATGATGGGGCGCAGCAACCCTTCCGATGAATGAATGAACAAATGAATGGTTCGCAAGGGTCTATGAGGTCAAAGTTGGTGGTGTTGGAGTGAAGTGGTAGCGGGTCGCTGGGTGGTGCATGTTGCCCCACGGGAACGAAGGAAGAAACGCGGGCGATGAAGATGCGATTTCGCTTCCTTCCTGCCAAGCCACGTTTAAGCGCCCGGCTTTTGACGTCACGCATGGCCGCCGCCCAGGAACGGTCTAGCGCCGATCCCCGGGGGCGGTATGTATCTGCTGACGGTCCTGGTCTCTCGGCCGAAGAGAGGGGGGGGGGGCGGTCCACCGACAGCGACGGCCGCTAGTGATTAGTGGACGGATAGTGGACGGAAGTGTCCCGCCCGCACAATCCACTGCGCGCGCATGGACCAGAGCTTCTTCTTGAATCTTGAATCCTTGATCCTCATCCCACTAATACTACTATGTAAGATACGTTGCCAAGGCGGTCCCTCTTACGGTCGCACGGGTACGCAATCTGAAGAAAAACAACGGTAAAAAAAAAAACACAGTAATAAGTGTTATGCCCAACACTGAACACATCAGATCCTCATCCCACATCCTCCCCCTTCCCCTCCCCTTCTTCTCTGCCTGTCCGCCTGCCTGCCCGCCTGCCCGCCCACCTGTTTGTGCGATCTACGTTTGGACGAGATCAACCGGGGTACGGATGGAGTAAGCTTTGGGAGCATGGTGCAGAGAAGACATGGCCCATGTGCAATACTGCAGGTTGGGCCCCTGCAGGTTTTTGCCAATCTCGACCGCGTCGGGGCCGGGGGCCCGATGGCAGAAAGAGTCCCGTCTCCTCCTCACCCCTCCATTCTCCCGAGTGTAATACACGCAATCGTCCATCAGTCACTCCATTCCAGGTTCATCTCGTTTCTCGTCGAGGTGTGAGGGCGGCCGCATCACGCATCATGCAACCTGCGATGCGGGCGCGCGCACACAGTTTGTTGCACTGCACCTGCCATGAAAGGAGAAGGCAGAGGGAATCTCGGTCTTCGGCTGTGTGCGTTGGTCGTCGGGTCCCGGGTCATTCGTCCGTGGCCTCTCTCTCTCTCTTTCTCCCCCTCCCCCCCTCTCATTCATTCTTTCTCTTTCTTGTTTTCTCATCCTCCAGACCGTCGTATCTTGCCTGCGGCTCTTGTTGGTCAACTCAACAACTAGGGCTGCTGCCAGGCTTGGGTTAGGGCGGGGGGCGCTGGCATACGGCTCGGGAAACTCGTAGTCGGACTTTGATTTCAAAGCCGTTCAGTCTGCCTAGTCGTCCCCTAAGTGTATATGTTTGTGTAAGTGTGTGTGTGTGTGTGTGTGTGTTTGACCTTTGGCAAATGATATGCCGCCGTCGGCAAATCTCCCCGCTTCTCAGTCACCCACACGCCTTGATCGTAATTTACCTCCCCAGCCCCCAACTTGTCCACAGGCCCGACTCGTTGTGCGGCGTAGCAGCTTCGACCTCAAAGACTGGCTGAGGAGTCAAGGGCCAACGCTTCCGACCCCCCCCCCCCTTCTCGCAAGCCAAGGTGTAGGGCAGATGGGGAGAAGCGGCCTCCGCTTCCATTGGACGACCGGCCGGCCCTCCTTGACTCACCGGCCTTCGCTTGACCTTTATGGGCCCCAACTGACGGCCTGAGTCATCGGCGAAAAAAACACCCTTTTAACCACAAACTTACCAGCAGTTACTGTCTGCTGTAACACCTTGCTCACCGGCCTTCGTGGACCAACAAGGGCTTACTGAATGCCCTCCCCTCCACCCCTCCATTGCAACCTCCTCATCTACGGCCCCCGTGGCCAAACGGGCTGCAACCGCCAACCGGTCCAGGATGATTGGCCCAGAGCCCTTGCCAAAGAGGGTCCGGATCTGCAAACATTTCGACCGTTGCACCAACGAACCGTTCCGCTGGGACGGCTTCGCCCTCTCGCACCCACCCATCGCCCGCACCATCCGCATCCACACCCCGTCCTGGTTGGTTTGGTTTGCTTTGCCAGACGTGGCCCGAAGGAGCGTGTCGAAAGGCGTCCAATTGATCCTTCCTTCACGGCACTTCAGTCTTTTTTTTCCCTTTCGAAGAATGAAAAGGAAAAAAAAAAGCCACTCAGCCCTGCTGATGCTCGTCTTACAGTGAGTGGTGCCAGGTTTTTCCCGTCCTCCAAACACCGGTGATCCTTTTCCTTCTTGGCCGCAGAAGCCTTCCCGTCACTGGCCAGAGAAACGGCTGAAGAAACTTCTTGTTGGTACAACGTCTCTTCCGCAGTGGATGTGTACCCATAACGGATGAAACCGCGGACAGATGAGGGTGTGCCCGTTGGGATCGACCCTGGACTCCTGGTCCTGCGCGAGCCTCCAATCCCCGTCCGACCGCTCCCTCTCCCTTGTCGTCTGTCCTGCCACCCTTCATCGTTCGTGTTCCAACTCAACCGCCGCCGCCGAAATGCATACCGGTCTGTTGGAAAACACGGGATGCGTTTGGCGCACTGCCCACCGGCTCTCCGCCGCGTCTATATATCCCCCCTCCCAGCGCCCAGCGCGCTTCTTCCTGTCCCACTCCCTCTCCCGGCATGCCCAGCCATCCGATGGTGAAGCGACACGATAGTTACTGTCGCCTGTCAAGTGGAACAAAGGCGCAATGACAGGCGACTGCGGAGACCACACGTGCCCCTACCCGGGGGGCTTTACCCACTACTCGCCCTCGGTGGTCGGAAGCGCCATCTTTCTGGTCTTCTTTGCGCTGCTGGTGCCCGTGTCCCTCTATCAGGGCTTCCGTTTCAAGACGCCGCTCTTCGCCTCGACCCTGGCGACTGGCCTTCTTTTGGAGGTCCTGGGCTTTGCCGGAAGGCTCAGGCTGCGGGAGAACGCCGCCAGCCCGACTTCCTTCTTCCTCTGGCTCCTCGGCGCCATCTTGGGCCCGACGCTGATCGCGGCCGCCATCTGCCAAATCCTCCCTCACGTCATCGCCCTGTACGGCCTTGGCATCGGCTTCACCCAACCAAGGGTCGCCGTGCTGCTCCTCATATTCGCCCTTGCTCTCGTTCTCGCGCTGGAGATCGCCGGCGTCGTGTCTGCCGTCTTTGGGCTCGGTGGTGTTCAGGTATGAGGCGTCCGTCACTTGACCGCCGAGAGCCCTCGGCGCTAACCGATGATTGTAGACATCATCCATACTGCTTGCTGCTCTGGGCGTCCAGATCCTAGCGCTACTGCTCTTCGTGGGCCTGTTTCTCTGGTTTACCCAAAAGATCCCGGACCCGAAGCACGTGGCCGTATACAAGGCCCCAAGATTCAACAACTTCATCAAAAGTGAGTTAGTTGGCAGTCCCCGGACGGCGTCGAATGTTGGATTGACCCTTTCCGACTAGTGATACCGGCAGTCGCTGTTGTCTTGATCGGGCACACCATTTACCGTCTTGTCGAGTTTTGGGACGGCCTTGGCAGCCCTCTCCAACGTTCGGAAGCCGCATCCCTGGTCATCGGCAGTGCTTTGCCGCTGCTGGTGTCTTTGGTCTTGTGCATATACCACCCCGGCGCTGCGTTCGGCCGGGCTTGGAACTTGACTTCGCCGCATTTTCGTTCTACTTCGTTTCGGTCGCGTCGTCAGGCGGTGCCGTCGCCTCTCCAATCGCCCGCTGCGCCTTGGGACGAGCACAAAGGACCCCGTCAGCCGGGGTTCGCTGCTTCGCGGTTCCCCGACAAGATGATGTCGCCCGTCGGCGTCGGTCCGATCCCGCTGAGGGAATCAACCATGGCAAGCAAGGTTGCAACCAGCCCTGGCGAGAGATCGGTGACTTATCCAAGCCCAATCGTTTCAGCGCACAAGTTGAGCCCCATTGCATCGACACATAAGCTTAGCCCGACCTACCAAAATATGCAGCAGCAGCAGCAGGCGAACACAAACCGGCACAGTACGAGGTCGAATGGGAAGCCTATGGTGAACAGCGAAGAATTGTGGTAGACCAGCAGGGCATTGTCCAAGATTTAGGCCGAAAGTGGGCGCTAGAAAGGGGTTATACACGCGATGTACAGCCCCCCTTTTTTTTTCCTTTTTTTTTTTTTTTTGCGTTAGCGTGGCGTTTGTCAATTCATGGGCCGGATGTTCTTTTCTAGTAGATACCTTGGGCGGCCAGAGTTGATCTCGGTTTGAATGAGCTCCCCATCGCGTCGTTTCATTTGAGTTATCGATAGCTTCATAAATTCCAAGATCCCGTGGCTCTCCGCCACAGGAAGTATGCTAGACCAAAGACGGCGCCTCCGAGGTGTCCAGCGTGTCCCACTCCGGTTTCTCGCTCGGTGCTCAAGCAGTAGGCATCTACGGCGAACATGCCAAGGACGACAACGCGCAACGGTAACGCCTGGTCTGTTCCAGAGAGGCGGACCTTCAGCGTGGGAAACATGCACGCCAGTGCCGTACCGAGGCCGGCCAGGATGCCGCTTGCTCCGACGGCGGTTTTGTCCACGAGGCTCTTGACCCCGCGTCGGCGCCGAGTGCTGTATACGTGTGAGATGCCAGCGGCAAGGCCACTGCCCAGGGCGAGTAGAATAAACCGCGCAGGCGGGGTGCCGAGTAGATAGAACGACTCCACATATGTCTTGTATGTTGACATGTTGACAAACAGGTGCAATGGCTGTATGTGACTGAAGGCCGAGGTGATCAAGGTGAGCAGGCGAGGGTCGCTTGGGCTGAGCATAAAGTGACGGTGCAAGTAGTCGGAAAGGCGCTTGTGATTGATCGGGAGCGAGGAGAAAATGGGATGGAGAGCCAACAGCCAGGCGAGGTGGACGGCGATGTTGGTCAGGGGAACGCCATAGAAGATGACGGTCCAGAGTGCCCCAAGGTTGCTGGGCCCAAATCGGGCAGGATATCGTAGACTCGAGAACGATGCCATCATGCGTGATGCCACTGAGACGAATGGGGGGAAGGATATGAATGAGGACGGCCGGCCAAGGTTGAGAGACGGGATAATGGGATCTGCCAACCAGCGTGCGTGGGTGATGACGGGATGGATATCAGGATAACCAGACCAGGCCTGGCTGGGCATACTCTTCCGATGCGATGTTTCTCCAGATCCAGCAATGTCCCACGCGATCTTGACTATTTGAATCGGGCTTGAATGGGATATGGCAGGGGGAGTAGGGACCGAACAACGTCTCTCCGTGTCTTGAACAGCTGGACCGACATGAAATTTGGCATGGTTAGTCTAGTCTAGTGTAGGTCTGTCGTTCGTTGGTGGGGCGCGCATTAGAAGCTGATCCGTGCACTATCAACAACCCTGAAGGGCCGTCCGTGTCTCATTCTCCTGCCGACACTGTCAAATGATACGCGATAGCTACATGTGCCATGACCATGCATGCATAAACTTATACATGAATAAACTGCATACGTACGTAGGCAGCCGGCATCGACAGTAGAGATATCTACTAACACAAATATTTACATTTCCCTAGGTATTTCCCGAAGCATCTATCAGCTTCACAACTTCTTCCACACCCGTCTCGGATTAAAGCTCTATGCTTCCATCTGGATGTCACTTCTCTTCTACTCTTCACTCAGGCTTCCTGTCTTTGGCCATTCGCAACCGCCCCCGTCTCTGCCCCACATCCCGTGTTCGGCCTTTCGCCAAGGTCGATATCGACCGAGATGTCTGTCTGTTCGCGATTGAGCCCTCCATCTCCCCCCTTCTCCAGATCTGCCATCTCGACACCTCCAGATGTGCCTCTCTCGACCTCGACACGCTCCCCTCCGCCTCCAGCTTCCCTATTTGGTCGACCACCGATACTCCAAAAGTAGCCTGAGCTGCGCGACCACCGGCTGGTAACGCTCCTTCTGTTGGACGCGTCCGTAGAGACAGTCGTATCTCTTTTGCTTGTAGGAGCTCTACTATCCAGTTGACTTCGCAGCCCCATGGCCAACGACGCTTGTCTAAGCAAGGGCTGCAACGCCGGAAAGCAACCAACCCAAAGACCGACGTGGAGTTCGGCGTCGGTCCATGCGGCGACGGTCAGCATCTTATACGTTCTGCACGGTGTCAGTAAACCGTATGTCCATCTAGCGAGCGCCAGCAGCACTTACGTGTTCACACTGAAGTCTGTTGTAGTGATGATGGAGAGCCGGACGATGCCAGTGGCGACTGCGAAGATGCCAAAGGAGAAGACGAGCAAGATCTGTATCGCCTTGACGCCCATTTTGAGATAGTTTGTAACGACCCAGAGTGGAAGAGCCACCAGCATGCAGTCCACGAAGATGGAGATGATGGAATGGGCAAGCATCATCGACTGCTCTTCGCTCTTGTCTTTACACTGTCGCCAGGAAGCGTCGTAGTTGAAGACGTCACTACGCCATATTGTCAGCAAAGACCCACAAACTCTGTTTGGAAAAAAGGAGAAGAGAAAAAAAAAACCCTTCTCAAAGACTGGGTCTACCTACGGGATTTGCGAGCATTCGGTCAACACAAAGAAAAAGCCCGTCAGGCTGACGACTACGACGATGACGCTGAGGCCATCTATACTCCACCGGTATATCTCTAGCAGCGACGATCAGCATCGGCCCAAGAGCAGGAGTGGGCTCGACTCGACTCGACTTAGACATACTATTCTTGCTCAAGCGCGGCAGAAATGCTAGGATCGACAATCGTACCGCTCCAGATGCGATGAGGTAGACGAGCTCCATGATGGAAAGCCTCTGTTCCGTATTGTTAGCCCTGAGACTCGTGTGAGCGTGGAAATCTGCCGACCTTGAGGAACTGAAGCATCGTCTCTCGAGGCACATCTTCCATCTGAGCCCCTGTGCCGTAATTGGTAGTGTCCATTTCGAGAGCCGACAGCGTCACGCAGAGTCCCTGCAGTTTTTGTGTCAGTCTCGCTCCACGGGTCGCCGGGAAAGGCAGGTCGACCTACCCAGGCCACTATCGCAATCAGGTCATCCCATCCCATGGCCTTGACCACGAACTTCCGTACGATAATGCGGAGAGATATGAGTATCGTCGAAACGATGATCAAGGCGAGGTTCAGGTCGAAAATGTGGTGTCCAGCTGAGTTCGGATGGAACAACAGCGAATCTCCATGGGCAAGCATGTTGAATCGGTGGCCGTTTATCATCGGGTGTTTCCTGTGCGTCGAAACCTTCGAGAGTATTGCCAATCGTGGAACTGTCAGACCAGAAGAACATGTGCCGATTGCGCGGGAGGCAGGCGGCGGTTATGAATGGCTCGGGGTCTCCTGCGTTGAGGCGACGCCGGCCACGTGGAGGGACAGAAGCGTCAGGATTCAAGACCTATCACTAGGAACTCTCGACAGGAGCGCCAAGACATGTTGTGAGAAACCCGCACTTTTGCTGACGAAAAGCTCTAGTTACGGGCGGAGAGGAAGAGGTCTAGCCCTCAGCAGCACGACAAGTGGCTCGATGACCTGGAGAGGCCACCAACACCAAAGTCGTCCAGCGCCACTGTTTCACGGATGTTGAATCTCCTTCCGTCACTGGAGAGCTACAGACGTCCAGATTGGCCGACCACGAAGCGCGTTCCCATGAAAACGAGGTTAAGGTTGAGCCGCGAGGGCTTGGCATTCTTCTCGGGTCTCTGCGACCTCTTACCATCCCCCGCCACCAACTCAACCTGGATAAGACGGCCTACTCCGCGTAAACTCAAGGGAGTCTCTACCTTCCAGTATCATCATTACAAGGAAGCAGCAGCAGCGGTCAGGTTGCTTGGTGAAACCTGCCGCTCTCGGATGAGCATGTCTTGGGGCAGGATGTTCTCGATGCCAACGACAGCAAAGTAGCGACCGATTGCTCGCCTTCGTCGACCTAGCAGCCGACGGGCCTAGAAGCTTTCTCGTGGGTGTTTTTTTTTTAAGGCTTAGTATGAATGTACGCTTTCGTCAACATATAAGGTTCATGATGACGCCGCCATCCGGACGGTCTTCAGGCACAGCCCCCCCTTTCGGCTTGTGCCGAGGAATGCTGCGACTGTATTCCCATGTGGAGGAAAGCAGCTTCCGCTTCATTCTCTGACCTTTCTCAGACCGAACTAATCTAAGTTCTCGGGATATATATGCTTCTACCCAAATCGGCATCTGCATTCCTCGCCGTCCCCGCGCTCAGGCCCAACCCTTGCAACAGCGGGCTTTCGTACACCCGGAACAAGCCATCCTCACAGACCAGTTCATCTGTTTCTCTCTAGCCTCTACATTGGATCGGAACAGAGAGAGAGAGAGAGAGAGAGAGAGAGAGAGAGAGAGAGAGAGAGAGAGAG
>PUHP01000014.1:0-42110 GCA_006783085.1 Colletotrichum shisoi | reverse complement strand
GGGGGGGGGGGGGGGGGGGGGGGGGGGGGGGGGACGATCTCGCCGCATGGAAAGATAAACCCGAATGGTGGACTGAATTAAGATCAACTTCCTATTGTTTGACATCCCTACCCCAAACCTCTTTGTCGATTCAATATGTAGGGCGGCGGAGGGGTTCCAAATTTCGATTTTGCCGCCGCTTGCTTTGTCTGAAGGAGACATGGACAATCAGACCCACGTTTGGCCCTTTGAGTTTTATGGGTTGACTTGAACCGTCCCTGCCAACGTCGTGAGCCGCAAACGGAACCGTTGTGTTTCTGGAAGCAACACGCCGTGGAACTCGGAAGAAGCCCTTGCGAATGATGCCCCTTTTCTGGAGGGTTGATAATGACGGCAGAGCCCACAACGACGTGTTGGTGACTTCTTCTCATCGCCCAAGTCGTTCGTCTTTCTTTCGAGCGGCCTTGATCAAACAATTCCTTCCAGCACCTGCGCATGTATCCTGGAGCGTTCGGTAGAGACCATGGCCGGGACGAAATTACCATCGAACCCAACCCAGGGGGGCGACGTCAGGAAGACAGACGGCGACGACAACGACAAGCCTGTCTCGTCCGGCTTCGGTGGAGATGTCTCCTCCACCACGGGGCCCGAGACTCCACATTTCCCCGACAACGGCGCCGGATCCGCTCCGGAGCCCGGCAAGGGCCAGAGTACAATCTCACCGACCGGCAAAGCAGCAACGGAGGAGGATACGGCCGGATGGGCCAAAGGTGCTACCGACACCTTGCCACGGCGAAAAAGTCGGCAGCAGGATGCGCATGCCGGACTGGATAGGACGACGGCTTCGCAGAGTGAGAACTATTCAGCTTGGTATCCCCCGGGAGGCGCGAGCTCTCTCCAGTCAGCCTTGACGGACGATATTACCGCGTCTTCCCCACAGACTGGAGCGGGAAGGGAGGATCTCCGGAGTGACAACCATCCCGGAAACTCCGGCGTCGTCTTCGACGCCGAAATCATCAGCCCATTGAGCCTCAGCCACAGCCCGGGAGCCGGAGTCGGAGTCAGAGCCGGAGCTACGAGCCCCGGGCCCCATGGCGGGGGGGCACGACCAGCGGTTGAAGACTTATCGCCAGAATACCCAGCTTTCGCCTTTGGCCGCAGAAATGCGGGCCTGACAAACTTCCCGGACCTCGCCCCCCACGCCGACCCCGGACCCCTTTCGCCAGTATCACATCCTCCCGGCGCACTAGGCACGGGAGGCCGACGCGGGATAACCGGAAGGCCAAGGCGGGTTGCTTCCGGGGGTCTTTGGGGGGAAGGAGAGTCCGTTTCGGTGGATATCACGGACGGCCCAGCATTCGGGGCGCAGAGACGGCGGGAGGAAGATGCGGAAGCACCAGGCGTCCAAGGGGGCGAATACCCTTTGAGCGAAGATCCTTGGCCGACTCAGGCAGACGCTTCATCGACCACGACCATCCAGACACCAGTCCCCACCAGGCCGGCGCGGCTGGAGAGTTGGATGTCGTCCGGATTCGCCCCGGCGCCCTTGAGGCCCAACCAGCCGTACCCATCCAGCAATCCGTCCCCTCGACAACAACAATCCCAAAGCTCATCGCCGCAAACCGCGATCCCCATCATCAACGGCTCGTCCTTCCGCCCCGTCCCTGCCCTTTTGGCCTACGAAAACGAACCCCCCCGCGCCGGCCGCGGCTTCGACTCCCGCCGCGCTCGCGCCCCGCCCCCCGGTTCGTCCGCGCGCACCCATCTCTTCGTCAGGCCCCAGTTCCTCCCGCGCGGCATCATCGAGCACGCAGAGATCATCGCGGCATACAACAAGGCCTTCGAAGCCACCCCCGAGACCACCAAGATGCTTCTCGGGGCGCGGCACCGCTACCCGAACTACGCCCGCGACGAGGCCGCGCGGTACCGCAAGCTCGAGTTCGAGGCCGAGACGGGGGAGAGCATGTCCAACGAGGCCTACTACGCCCTCTTCGACCTCGAGACGGCCAACGACGGCATGATCTCGGCGCTGCTGGAGTGGATGCAGGGCCGGAAGTGGGTCAAGGTGCCCTTCGTGAACCGCATCCTGCACCAGGTGTGCCGGCTCATGTTCACGTCCGCGCAAGAAGAGGCGCGGCTGCGGCTCCGCTTCCGGCGGGACTGCGACGCGCTGCGGGACGAGGTCGAGGCCGCGGACGAGGAGATCAAGATGGAGAGGATGGAGAACTCGTGGCAGCGGATGGACGCCGCGATGAAGCGGCTGCACCGCCTCGTGACGGAGAACTCGGACGAGTTCCGGGCCAAGCCGGAGGTGCTGTACTACTGCACCATGGACGCCGGGAAATGGGGGCTGTTGTCTCACCAGTTCACCAGCCTCCTGCGCACCCGAAAGGACATCGAAAACGCCATCAAGGAGCGTGGGGAGGCTCTGATGGAGGACCTTGGACATTTGGAGCTGGTCCATAACAAACTGGCGGCGAACGACGGGGAGACGCGCGACTACCTGCGCCTCAGGAAGGAGAAGACCCAAGACCCCAAAGCATTCCTGAGCGACCACCAGAAGCTGCTGGAAGAAGCGCGGCGCACTGACGAGGAGATCAACCTCGAAGAGGGGGTGCGCCACGCAACCACGTCCAAGTTCCTCGAGGCCGCCGCTCATCGACGGAGCCGCCGCGGCCAATCCGCCGTCGCGACGGACGAGGAGGCCGTGACAAGCCTCCACCCGCCATCCTTTCTCGTGTTCCCCTCGCCCCAAATGCTCGACAGCAGGGAAGTACAGTCCATGCCTCCAGACCCGGTCCCAGTACCGTCGGATCATGTCTCGACGGGGGGCCCTGTGGAAAGCGGCCCTGACGTGTTTCGACCTTTTCGCACTAACCTTACAAACCCCGTTACCCCCGGCCCGCCAGACTCCTCACGAGTCCCTGCCGATCCGCCTGCCGATCCGTTCCCGAGTCGGCCAGGGCAGCTTGCCCCTGAGCGACGGCCTCAGTTCTCGAATCCATGGCACGATGCTGAGTTGGTGAGGCCGAGGGGACCATGCACCCGCTGTCAGACGCTGGAGCAAGAGATCAAGGCCAAGCAAGACGAAATCGACAAGGGCCGAAGCATGAACGCCGTCAGGCTGGCCGAGATGGAACAACTCAAGAAGGCCATCAAGGCGTTCGGGAACAAGAACTTGGAAGAGACGTTTAAGCAGCTCGACGTCTATCAAGACATGGTCCGCATGGAGATGCGCCAGGATTTGGAATTCGCCCTGCCAGCGTTGGAGATGCATGGTCGGCGGGCCTACGACCACACAAACGCCCTCGAGACGTCTCTCTGTTACTGGCAGACAGGCGGATCGACAAAAAACCTCCTGACCGAGCTCGAGCCCATGGTCCGGTCCGTCAAGCGACTGGCGAACGCGTTTGATGACCTCAGATTTCAGGTCATCGGTCAGCTCAAACAAGTCGACGCCAAAAAGGAAGGCCGCCTAAGCCTCCTCGATGAAAATGCGCGTCTGAATCGTTTGGTCCAGACTCTGGAAAAGGAAGTCGAAGGCTCGAAATCCCAGGCGATGCAGAGCTTGCAGTCGCGTACCGACGCGAAACTCGACCTCGCGAGGACCACCCACGAGAAGCTGGTGGCGGAGAACGACCAACTCAAAAAACGGATTCAGGACTGTCGAAAACAGCTTTCGGACCTGGAGAGCGGGATTGGAAAGCAAGAGGCAGACGATTTCCAGGCTGTGAATACCGGCGCACAGGAAGAGGCGGTCGGCAATCTGAGGAAGAAGGAAGCCGAGCTAATCGAGCTCAAAGCTCGGAACAAGACCTTGGAAGAACAACTGGCAGCTGCCAGGGTGGAATTGGATGTCCTCAGTAAGGGAAGGGAAGAGAGAGCCGGAGCCAGGAATCCGGAGAAGCACGACGAAGACCTCCAAGCCGAAGCGAAGGCAGAAGCTGCCAAGTTGAAGTGGACATCACGCCCAAAAATATACGACTCCAACTCTGGCAGTCAGCACAGCGACAAAATCACTCAGCTGCGTGCAGACATGTTGGATGCACTGAGCAGGGCAGGATTGAAGCCGTATGAGAGTCTCAACTCAGAGGCTAAAAGGGCTCTGCCGAGTCTGGCGCAGAGTGTATTGTGGCCCAAAAAGCCATTGGCGACGAACCAGACGCCGGAAGAGGGGCTCAGGGCCATCTGGAGACTGACGGCCTTCTCAAGAAAGCGAAAAGACGTGGTAGCAGCACTCAAGCGAGGAGATGTTGATAGAGCATCCGAGAGGCTCAAACATCTCCAGATGTGGGACGAAGAGGTTGGCCCGTGGCAAAATGAGGATCAAGGAGCGGAGGTTCGGCGAACCATCAACTTCCTGAGCTCATACACAAACCTCGAGCTTGGGAAGGTGGAAGGGTTCGGCCCAGGCTCGTCAGAGAGGCGTTACGCCGCCCAGACTCTCTTCGACCAGGCAGTCTCTTCAGGCGGCAAAGAAACCCAGGCATCTTGGAGCCACTTGAGGCAGCACCTAGGTAATTGCCTGCGAAGTGGGAAGGAAGAGGAGCCGGTATGCGATTGCAAATACAAGCCGCGAATTTGTCTAAAGCACCGGCGGGAGGGGGGAGGTCGGTACCACAACTTCATGGAGGTGGATGATCCGCAACAAGCTGAGATGGAGTTGCCGCAGGAGGCAATCAACTCGCTTCGGGACCACGCAATAGTCATGTAAGCGTGTGTGGGTGTTACAAGGAGATGCTACGTACGTACTGTCCACGGTTGGAGTGCGCAAAGCGAATCAGACTGTCAGGCGACTAGTAGTTCGGGAAGCCGGCAAGGAGAAGATGAGAGTGAATACCAGATGTTCGTTTGTTTGTTTGTTTGTTTGTTATTGTCGGGGGATCTGGGTCCCATCCCGTCATCTCCCTGTTTTGACGTCGAGCTCTGGAATCGGGAGTGAAAGCAGTGCATGTCTCTGCTGCCGCGCGGCTAGCTGACTCATGCGTTTCCCCGTCGACCGGGACAGCAACGTATTATCGGAAAAAATGTCTGGCTTCCTGGTTGAGTGCAGTCGAGACGAGACTTTGGAATCTGCCAATGATGGATGCAGTCGATGGGAGGGTGGGGGTTTTTGACGTCGGTAGTGCGAGAAGCCAAATTGATAATCTGAAGCGGATGGTGGGGCCGGACGGAGGCGGGACGACGGAGCAGGCAACGTGGGGGGGGGCCAATGCGGTTATGCTAGCAGGTACTTCACAATTGCATTAGATTCTCGTGCAGGAAGAAGTATACCTCTACTCAATTCACTCCCCACCCCACCCAACACATTCCTCGTCCCTCTGTTTCCTGATCTGGTCTCACTGACACACATTCTTGTCTCTTGATTTGAATTTCTCTCTCTCTCTCTCTCTCTCTCTCTCTCTCTGATACCACGCCCGCTTCCCAGGTATTACACAATGCTACCTTCCCATCCAGTCCTCTACGCCTCTTCGCCTCAATCGTGGCAGGCCATAGGTCCCATCTTATTACGACCAAACCCTCAGCAAGCCTGGGGGGCCAGACAGACCTGAGCATTGTCTCGGGAACAGCATCCAGATCCTCGAGCCTCATACGTGTTGACGGTCGTCAGTGCACACGTCGACTGTCACTGTCTCAGCTCAACGTGGGCCCAGGAATGGATGAGGAGCACTGTCATGTTTGATCCACTGCTAGGTGATGTCGGTGGCATGCTGAATGAATGAAAGCTCTGCCCAGCGTCCGCCTTCATGGAGGGCGGGCGCCCGACGAAAACAGATGCATCGGGCGTGCTTCAGAATCTGTTGCTTCCCACCCACCACCACCACCACCTGACGATGAGTCGGACCGTCTCAGACCTACCAAGGCTTTCGGAGTCAGGCGCAGAAGAAGCGAGGGAGCCCGCGAACGAGCAGATCTTTCCTACGCGAAGAAGAAAAAACATGGTGCGCGCGATGCAACGCAACTGCTGAGCACGATACTACCACATGCCGGCTCGGGGCAGCTATTCGTCCGCCCACCACGTCCAGATGGCTTGGGCAGTGTGACCGACCGAACGTGAAAGGTCTACGGATACTCTGTACCTTGCCTCATGTTGCTCGCCGGCGCCTTCCACTCCAGATTGATTAGAATGACTGGTCTGGCCGGATTTCATTGGTACACCTGTCGGTTGGCTTCCGACCAGAACGCACGCACGACTACAGAGTACTCGACGCTCAATCGACGACATGTGGCTGGATCCGGCCGGCCATGGGAGTCAACAAGCGCCGGCAACTTGCAACCGGTGCGAGTGACGAGTCGACTCTTTTTTTCCCCTTCTTTTCCTTTTTTTTCTTTTCTTTTCCTTTCTTTTTCTTTTTCTCTTTTGCGCGTGGCACGCTTGGCCAGCCGCGTCTCACGACATTGACATTGCATTGAGTTCCTGACGCCAACGTCAAACCAAGACCGAGTGACTAGATCTTCCCACGGCCTGGCCAGTGCCGCGCCACTTCACTTAATACTTATCCGCGCGCTGACGCCCTCCCGTCAAGCCCGTTTCCTCTGGCTCCTCCCGCATCCGGCGTGCCAGTCCATGAAACCCCTCCCCCCCCCTGGAACGGTGTTGCCCACTGGCGGGCAGACATGCCAAGCCCAAGCCCAAGCATTCGACGCACTCACTATCCGTACTCTCTCGGGGAATCAGGCACCGGTCGAGTATTCGCATACAGAAGATCACCATAGACGGATCAACAATTAAATCCAGCAAGGTCGAACGACTAGGACCACATGCCTTGGAAAAGTGGCCTTGGGGGGGAAACAGGTGATAGGCCATGCTGGCGAGGCATTCCAGGGAACTTACAAGCGGATTTTTGACCCGATTTGCTTGCACCGAGAAACACGGCCCGTACGACAGACTCTGCAACCTTGCCTTTGTCCCATCTAGGCAAGTCGAGTCAATCTGTCTGCAAGATGCAGATGGACCACTGTGACACTGGAGCTCCACCTCGAATGCCGCGATCTGGATGCATTCTGATGCCCAAGTACAACAGCGCTCACCCAGCCGTGGCAGTTGTTTGGTTTGTGGGGTAAACGTATCTCTGCTGGAATTCTCGGCCTCGTCTTTCGTTCTTTCGTGTTTGGCTTAATTTACCCAAATGGTGTCAACAACTCCCCACCACCACCGATACTTCCATCTTCGGTTGCGAAGCGAATCCATCCGAGTCGGCGGCATGTTGTAGATATCGATGCCCCCCCCCTTCTTCCAAGTCGCTGTGTCACGAGCCACTTTACTTCAACCTCCATCAATGTTCGCTCGCTTGCTTCAGTCTGCCCCCCCTGGAGCTCGCCATGGCTGGCCGTCATTGGGCGCAAGGCAACACAATCAAATGGTAGTTCTTTGTCAAGCTGACAAAACAAGGCAGGCAGCCGGCCGAAATGGACGAAGATGTTGCGGCCCTCTCTTTCTGGACGGGGAACCAACCCCCATATCAATCTAGATCCATGGCCTGTGAGACGGTTCCAACAAACATTCTTCCCCGCCCTCTCCGTCTGCCTTCGCCTCCTTCCCGCTGTCCAAGCTCCCTCTCCGTTGCAGAGAGAGAGAGGTAGTGATGGCGTCTAGGTTACACCGGTTACCGGCATCAAAGAACCCCCGTCGGAGAGTGGCATCCTATGATTGGCAGCACCCAGGCATGCGTCCACGTACGTCGTCCAAGCTTCTCGGCGGCCCTCCGTGGCAGCTATCCAGGAACAAACTCGAGTCTGTCAACACGGACCAAGGCTTAGCCTCATGAGTCCTGACGGGAAGCTCGATGGCCGTCGGCCATCTAGGGAACGTGGCGCCTGTCTCACATGCCATGGGAGTTTGACGTACGGCCCTGGCTTGAAGCCCTCGGGGGCCGTTGTGTAAGTACGTCTGCCGCAAGCGCGTGAGGGCGATGGTCGAGGGGGGGTGTAAGTTTAAGCGGGGCGGTCGCGGAGAGAAGGTCGTGACGCACAGCCCGGCATATTGCGACATTCATCGGGGACGTTGGCTGGTTGCCCCCGCCCGGACGGTGATACTCTCCTCTTCTTATCTCAAGGGTGCAGACAGGCATCCTGACTTTTGGGACAAAGGAGACGAGACGGAAACGAGAGGATTTCCAGGGTTGAGAGAAGCCACGACGGGCAAGCCACCATGGCATGGCTAGGTCAGTCGACCGCATCCGTCCTCCATGACAGCGTGTAAGTGGAAGCTGGGAAGCTGCAGGTGATTGTGTAAGTTCAAGTGAGTTGCATGGAAGTCTCCAATATGTTCAGGTTAACAAGAACTTCCCACATACATCCTGTAAAAAGAAATACGCCCGAGTAGTGTAGTGTAGTCAAGGTACTTGGAAGCGAGTCGATGGGTTCATCTGGGGCAGCGGGCTGAATGTGAAAACTACCTATGAAGAAACCAGGGAAGAAGCAGGTTGTGAAACCACGTGCTAGTAGTTCTTTCCCATAGGTAGGCCTGGGTCGTTTCTTCTCTCTCGAGGTATTGTTTTACCCCCCCCTTCAATCCAGGCCACAAGGGTGGCAAGACTGGAACAACTGGCTTGAGAAATAGAGGGAAGAAACAAACCGGGCGGTCAAGCTACACTTTCCTCGTCTCCCTCAAGGTGTTCTCCTCCTTCACCTCCCTCATTTCCCAGTCCGTCCTGGCCCCTAGCCCAAGAACCCTCCCCTCACATACCCACCCACACTCATCTCAATATCTTTCATCTCACCTTCCACACCTATCCATGCCCACAACCACGCACACATACAGACACACACACACACACTCTCTCTCTCTCTCTCTCTCTCTCTCTCTCTCTCTTTTGGTATATGAAAATGGCCCTTCTTTGCTTTGCAAAGTTCAAAGACCCTCCGTTCCTCTCTTATCACACAGTGCCACGCGTCTGGTCACAATGTCATCGCCAAGCACAAGCACAGCAATACCTCTTGTTATAAACTTGGCACATTCCCAGTCTCTTGGAGTGTGTACAGACTATTCTCACCTCACTCACTTGCTCACTTACTCACCCAGCTTCCCACCACAAGACGCTCGCTCCTCTCATTACTCCAGGGCCACAAATCACTTCACTACATCACCTCCCATTTATTCAACTCACCCATACACAATGGCTGGAGGTAGTGGTGGAGGAGGCCCTTCGGCCTTCCCCAAACTATTTGCTCAACGCAGTCGCATGAACCATGAGGCCATGACATACTACGCTATCATTTTAGGCATTCTCATGGGCATCTTCGTTGCCTTCCACCTGATACGCCTCCTTTCCCAGAGGACTCGCCTTGCTGCAAAGCGCTCTTTCCTGGCAATGCCCTTCATCTTTACCGCCCGGTAAGTGTTGCTATGAAATGAGAGCGGTGATCATATCAACATACGCCCTACAGAGTTAGAGGCTGACTGCCGCTCAGAATCATCCGTAGAGTTTCTGTTCGCAAGGTCCCTTTCCTGCCTTCCACTGGCCATGCCGCCCTCGCCTTTGTCTACGTTGCAGTCAACATCATCCTCACCCTGACATACATCGACACATCGGGCTTACCCTACATAACCGTCATTGGAGCTCGTACAGGATGGTAAGTTCGGCAACACCTCATCTCATATCCCCTTGAGTTGCCGCCAGAGAAGCTGACACCCTCCCAGGCTTGCCATCGTGAACATCCTCGTCGTGGTCTTCCTGGCCCTTAAGAACACTCCTCTCGGCTACCTGACAGCCTGGTCCTACGAGCGTCTCAACGTCCTCCATCAAATCGCTGGCTACGTCACAATGGCCTTGATCATCGTACACGGTGCCACCTATTCGTCGTACTTCATTCAGCAGGGGAACCTCGCACGCCTCCGCGTTCACGAGGAGATCTACGGCATCGTTTCCGGTTTCACCTTCCTCGTTGTCGTCCTTGCCGGCGCAATTGTCCGACTGTGGTACTACGAGCTGTCCTACATCCTCCACGTGTCGGGCTTTGCCATCTCGATGGTGCTCGTCGGCCTCCACCAGCCTGAGCTGTCCAAGAAGATTGTAATCGTTACGGCTGCCGGCGCTGGCCTCTGGCTCTTTGACCGTGGCATTCGTCTCGCTCGCGTCGTTGCTTACAGTTTCAACAACACGGCCTCTGTCCACCCCCTCCCTGACGGTGGCACCCGTATCATCCTGAAGAAGGCCCCTTTCGGCGCGAGCTCTGGCGAGCATTGCTTCCTGTGGATCCCCAAGATCCGCGCCTTCGAGATGCACCCCTTCACCATCGCCGCCATGGATCCCCTCGAGTTTGTCGTCAATTCATACGACGGCTTCACCCGCGATCTGCACGAGTACGCCGTCCGCCACCCGGGTGCGACCCTCAAAGCCTCGGTCGAGGGTTCCTACGGCACTTTCCCTAACCCGGCCGAGTACGACAAAGTTGTGCTCGTCGCGGGAGGCAGCGGCGCCAGCTTCACGGTTGGCACAGCCCTCAACATTCTCAAGCGGCTCACGCATAACTCCACCCAGAGCATCGTCCTCGTCTGGATGGTGAAGGAGCACAGTAAGTCATTCCCGATCAAGTTTATCCAGACCAGATAGCTGATTTTAGTAGCCCGTTTGGAGTGGTTCGCTCATCACCTCGCGAGAATCCACGAATCTTTGAGATCGTCCGTTCTCCTTTATGTCACTCGCGTTCCCGACAGCTCCGACTCCTCCCTGGCTCCCATTGTCAAGAAAGAGCGCTTCCACTCGGAGGCCACCTCATCTGAGGCATCCACACCCATAACGCCGGCCACAGAGAAGTTTGATGTTGAGAGAGGCATCCCCCAGCAGCCCACCAAGGTTCTTACCCGCGTCGTCTCTGACCCTGAGAAGTCCGGCTTCGAGTCTGATACTGCAGCCACCATCTCCCCTCTCCGACAGATCGGGGCTCCTGTACATATCAACTCCATCCCGATCAAATACGGTCGAGCCGACGTCGCGGAAATCATTCGCCGTACCATCAACGAGGCTACCCCCGACCAGCGCGTTCTCGTCATGGGCTGTGGTCCTGAGAGCCTGATGACCCAGGTCCGGAACACCACAGCCTCTTGCATCCGTACCTCGGGTCCCGCTGTTGAGTTGCACTGCGAGCAGTTTGGCTGGTAAACAAAGATACCCGCACACGCCTGAAGAGGGCAAATATGAACAGAGAGGCCTGGAAAAGTCCTATCCTCCCCTCTTTTTGGTGCGTCTTGAAGCGAGCCGGTTTCATGTCCATACTTTTTCAAAGGCTTTTTTTGGCTTCTTTTCTTGTCATGTTTTGTTGGAGTATTTATGGGCAGGACACGTTTCTTTCCTTATTCCCCCCCACCCCCCTTTTGTACTTTTGCGGCAGCTTTGGCGGAGAAGAGGAAACGATGGGAAGACTTGTTCCTTGGAGGTGGCATGGCTGAGAGACAGACAGAGAGCACTCACCGGTGATAATCGCTGAAGCTGCCGCATGTCACGCACCAGTTCATACCCCTTACAGAGGCCCGGCTTCAGTGGCCGCCCTGTAAACCTCGTTGACGTTCCTGCAGAGGAGGGGGATTAGGTTCTCCTTGATTTCAAACAACTTTTTCTAAAACACCGCAGGCCCCGTGTCTCCCTGCTCGTGAAAGACTCCCCGCAGTTGACTGACGTGTGAAGCCCTCTTTGTGGTTCCAACTTCCGAGTCACACCATGTAGACAACCCAAGCCCCTCGCCTCGGCACCCGGGATCATCCAAGATCCCATAGCCTAGAAAAAAGGGTATACGACTTGATGGTGCAACCGCGTCTGAAGCTCCCTAGAACGTCTGCCAAGCCCCGGCAGCCCGGACCCAAGCGACACCCTCCCACCTCCTCGTATCCCGGAGCGGCCCCCGCCGAGTCTCGACCGGCCAAGACACGGCAGGGAGACGGCACGAGACAAGGGTCACCGGACCACGAAGAGACCGACGTCGTTGAAGATTACCATCATCAAACACGTCCCCCTGCCATGCTCAGGGAGACGGACCCGTGGACCGTGTGTGAGTGCGGCGAGGAATCAACGCTCGGCAAGGGCGGACACAGACGGACGCCCGGGCGACCGCGGAGGCACCCGCCCGGGCTCTCTCTAGTTGGGCGAAGTGGATTGTTGGTGTCGGTGAGGCGACGGCGACGGAGGAGTGCGCCCTGAACGATCAACCTCGCGAGATCCGGAGACGTATGCCACGAGTGATGTGAAGAGGGACTGACCTTCGAGAGTGTGCGGAACGGTGGGGACAGTATCGACCGGGCCGGGTTGTTAGTTTCACGTCAGAGTAAGCAGACGGAGCCGGACTGCGATCGTGACCTCGGGGTCGGTCACAGAAGACAATCCGCTATCTTGACTGTATCAATCTGTGTCACACTCCCGTCCTTTCTCGAACGTCAGGTCTGACGCCAGGACACGCAGCTGGAGAAAGATAGGTCAAAGTGGCTCATGTGTCTTGAATAGACCTTTCTTTTCGTATTTTCGGTGTTTATATAAACCCGAGAGGAGGTATCATTGTTGAACAGATGCTCTATATAGTCTTTCTTCCCATGTATTCCCCAGCGCCATTTGTTGAATAAATGGCACCGGAATGCCGCTTGCCACCCCGTTTCCCAACGTTAAAAGACATAAAAGGAAATATCGTCTCAAGACGCCTCAAAACCCTCCCCTAGCAAGCAATTCCAACTTCGCTCAGAACAGGCCATCGATCTCGCCGGTCTCGGTGTCAACGTCAACGTTCAGGTAACCAGGAGCCGTAGGCAGACCGGGGATTGTCTGGATATCGGCGGCGAGAGCGTATCTACATTTCTGTTAGTTGCATTCGTCGTCCAACGAGGGGGTTTCATGGCTTACAGATAACCCGCACCAGCGGCCATTCTGACGTCTCGGATAGGAACAGTGAAGCCAGTGGGAGCGCCCTTCAGGTCAGGGTCGTGAGACAGGGAATATTGCGTCTTGGCGACGCAGATGGGGAGGTTCCCGAAGCCCTGCTTGGTGTAGGTATCGACCTTCTTCTGAGCGAGTTCGCTGAACTCGACAGCAGCCGCGCCATACATTTTCTTTCCAATGGCCTCGATACGCTCCTGGACAGAGCCCTCAAGATCGTACAGCAGCTTGAAGTCCTTGGGCTTCTCGCTGGCGGCGATGACGCCCTTGCCCAGCTCGATGGCGCCCTTGCCGCCCTCGGCCCAGTGGTTGGAGAGAATGGCGTCCTCGGCACCGGCGGCGATGGCCTCCTCGCGGATGACGGCGATTTCAGCGTCAGTGTCCGTGACGAACTTGTTGATGGCAACAACGACAGGGATGCCGTACGACTTGGCATTCTCAATGTGCTTCTTTAGGTTGACGCAGCCAGCGCGGAGAATATCGACGTTCTCCTGCTTGTAGACCGCATTGAGGGGGGCACCGGGCGCGATCGGAGGGCCGCCGCCGTGAACCTTGAGGGCACGAACAGTGGCGACAACGACAACTACGTCGGGCACAAGTCCAGAAGCGCGGCACTTGATGTTGAAGAAACGCTCTCCACCCATGGTGAAGTCGAAACCGGCCTCTGTAACGACGAAACCAGCCTTCTCAGCGTGATCCTCATCGGGCTCGGTGCCGACAATCTTGAGGGCCATCTTGTCGGCCAAGATGGAGCTGTTTCCGACACTGATGTTGGCAAAGGGCCCGGCGTGGACGAACACGGGAGTGCCCTCCAGAGTCTGCATGAGGTTGGGCTTGATGGCATCCCTCATCAAGGCAGTGAGAGCGCCGCCGGCGCCGATGTCATCGCAGGTGACAGGGTCGCCGCTCCTGGAGCTGGCAACGACCATGCTTCCCAGACGCCTGCGCATATCCGCCAGATCAGTGCTGAGAGCAAGAATGGCCATGCACTCGCTGGCAACCGAGATGTCGAAGCCAGTCTCACGCGTGTGGCCCTTCTCGGTCGGCGCGGCGCCGACAGTGATACCCCGCAGGTGACGGTCGTTGACGTCCAGCACACGTCTCCATGTGATGGTTTCGGGATCGATATCCAGGCGGGCGAAGCGGCGGATCTCCTCCTCGGTCAGGTCGTCGGGGTTGGTCTTTTCGATGCCAAGCTTCTTGAGGCGAGGCGCCATGACAGGCGCAAACACCCTCTTGCCGTTCTTGGCGGGCACGAGGCGCTTGTAAAGGGGGCCGTCCTTCTGAGTGTTTTCGTGGAACATGCGGGTCTCAATCGCAGCAGCGAGAAGGTTGTTCGCCGCGGTGATGGCGTGGATGTCTCCAGTCAAATGAAGGTTGAACTCGTCCATGGGAATGACCTGGCTGTAGCCGCCACCTGCGGCACCACCCTTGATACCAAAGGTCGGGCCTTGACTGGGCTGGCGGACGTTTGCAAAAGTGACGCGGCCAAGGTGGGCACCCAGAGCCTGCGCAATGCCCATTGTGGTGGTGGACTTGCCCTCGCCAAGCGGCGTGGGAGTGATGCCCGTGACGACAACATACTTGCCATCGCGGCGGTGGTCAAGTCGCTTCAAGAGACTGAGATCAACCTTGGCCTTGTAGGCACCGTACGGCTCGAGCTCGTGGGAGGCAATGCCAACCTCCTTGGCCAGACGAGTGATCTGCTTGGGGTTTTGAGATCTCGAGACCTCGATATCAGAGGGGACGGGATCCTTGAGATGCAACGGCAGAGGCGAGATCTTTCTCTGCTTTTGTCTCTCAAAAGACTTGACAGTAGAGTCCACAACGTTGGACAGCAGCATGGCAACGGTCATGGGACCAACACCGCCAGGGACCGGTGTGATGTGAGAAGCAACTTGGGAAGCCGACTCGTAGTCAACGTCTCCGACGAGACGCTGTCCCGACTTCTTGGAGGCGTCGGGGATGTAGTTTGTGCCGACATCGATAACGACAACACCGGGCTTGAGCCAGTCGCCTTGGACAAAGCCGGGCTGGCCAATGGCCGCAATGACAACATCAGCAGCCTTGAGATGCTCCTTCAAGCCCTCAGTCTTGGAGTGGCATACGGTGACAGTGGCGTCCGCGTTACGGAGGAGGTAGCTCACAGGGCTGCCGACGATGTCACTACGTCCAAGCACGACAGCGTTCTTGCCCTTTAAGTCCACGCCGGCCTCCTGCAACAGGACCATGACGCCCTTGGGAGTGCAGGGGATGAAGAAGGGGCGACCGCCCTTTTTGGCGAGCTCGCCAATGTTCCTCGTACCGAAACCGTCGACGTCCTTCTCGTCTGCAACGGCAGATGTGATGACGTACTCATCGAGGTGCTTGGGAATGGGCAATTGAACCAAGATACCGTGGACAGTGGGGTCGTCGTTGAGGCGGTAGATGCGATCAAGAAGTTCAGGCTCGGAAATGGACTCGGGAAACTGGATAAGCTCGCAGTCGACGTTTGCCTAGATATAGATGTGAGCAAGGAAACTTGGTGTGTCTAGCCAATGGCGGGCCAATTACCTCCTTTGCAGCCTTTTGCTTCATGCGCACGTAGGTGCCTGCGGGGTTATGAGCATCACGACAAATTTCATGGTGGGGTGGGTAGTCATGGCGGGCGCACAACGTACTTGAGTCCGATCTGTCGCCGACTGCGAGCGATGATGATTAGCGGGATACAGGCGAAAACCGGTCTGGATACGACCTCAACATACCTTGAATAATGGTCAGCTGCGGCTGGAACCTAGGGTTCAGCTTCTGCTTCTCGAGAATGTCGCTGGCGATAGATTCCCGGATCTGCTTGGCGATGGCAGTGCCATCGATCTTGTTGGCGACCATTGCCGGAGATGATGTCGCAAAGGACCTATTGGGGGAGATTGTGCCGTAGGAGCCCAGTGTCCGTGCAATGAGCGGAGATGCAGCTCGATCTCGCAGGTGTCCAAACGCGTAGATTTTGGGATGACGGGAGGAAGAGGAAGATAAAGATGGCGGGACGGACGCCGAAGTCAAGCGCGCGGGATGGGTGTAAGCAGGAGCAGCGACAGTGAGGGGTGAGTGACAGCGGTCCAACTCGGCATTTAGCGCTCTGCAGGGCCGGCGACCTGATGGACCCCGCCCCGTGTCTACCCCAAGATTCACCAGTGACCGGCGAGATGCAGAAGGTTGATCCAGTGAGTTCTGAGTGGACAATGCTACAGGCATCAGGGACAACCCGCGGGTTCTAAGCCGAAGGTGCGACGTGCTGGGCAACTCGAGGCGGCATGGCCAAGACAGCCTCTGCGTGCCCTTCAACCGGCTGAGGGACGACATGCCGAATCCCGAGATATCGCGTCTCCTTTGAGTGCCGCAGGCTTAAGCTTCTTGAGGCGGTTGGGTGGATCTAAGTGATAGGCTTTGTGACTCGGGCCGTGTGAGTCGTGCGTGTGTAAGACTGATGACTCCCTGGTCCTTGGTCCTGGCTGGCCCTGCAGAGTGCAGACTCTGGGTGGTGTGTTCCAACAGTGCCAATACGTGGGAAGGATCCGCGGCGGATCAGGCAGGTCGAGAAATTTCGGGCGAGTCTCCGAGTCCTGCGGCTTCAGATCCGATCGATAAGGAGTAAAGTGGTGGGTATTGGTAGGCACGATGGCACGCCTTGTTGTTGACTGCTTCGTCGTGGAAGCAGCCACACACAAATTTGATGTAAGGTAATGTAGAGTCAGTCCCCAAGGGCACGAGGTAATCAAAGGCGGGCTGTTTTTCTTTTTGGGTTTATCGTAGGTAGGTAGTAAATAGAGTACAAACAATGCCAATCAAGGTTTATCGTAGGTAGTGAACAGAGTACAAACAATGCCAATCAAGGTTGGCGTTAAAAGTTTTGAGTTGATGCAGAAGAAAAAGGATCGAAGGAACGGGGGCAAGGGTACGGAGAAATAGGGCACACGACAAAGACGAGCAGCGACGGCAGTCCGGTAAGCCGGATGGTCTGATATCTTTGCTCTCGCAAAGAAACCCTCCGGTTGGGTAAAGGACTGTTGAAACCACCTCGAGCTACCCTGAGGTCCGTTGAGGTTAGAGGATTCGAGGCCCGAGTTGCTAGCTGTCAGTCGGATTTCCGAGTCCGGAACCCGCTTTTGGAGCACGGTATTGAGACTGAGTCAATGATGAGTCGAGACTCGAGATTGCCCAAAGGGTACGTCGTTGTTGACGTCGCGTGGGTTTGGACATCAGACAATGGCATTGGTCAATGGTTGATGGTGGTGAGAGTACCCAGGTAGTCTAGACTGACTGGACTGGCTACTTACTTAGCTAGGTACCTATTACGGCCAAGGCACGGAACTAACCTAATGTTACAGCTGCCGAGTAGGGTGTTGTGAGCTACCTAGATTGGATGACTCCAGCGAAGCTCGTGCCGTAGACGCGCCGGACTGGGCGCGCTAACGCCCTGCAAACAATGCCTCACCCCTAGGGTCACAGTGAGTCAAATGAGTCAACCCCCCATCCTGGAGCTCGATGCTGAGAGGAGCTTGGGGTGGCTGGGTTGGCTCGGTTGTGCCACCATGCCTGAGGCGCAGGGCGGTCAATGGCTGCTCACCTCAGCCGGCAGAATGGGCGCGGGGGGAAAGTGCGCCCCACACCAGTGCACCGAAACCCACAATGTCGAGGTGAAGGGCAAAAATTCACGATTGCTCGACGACATCGCAAGCCATTTAAAGACCGACGTCCCCTGCCGCATCACCGCCCCCCCGAAACCAGCAGCCCCGAGACCGAGAAGCCCAATACTCCTCCGTAATCAGACAACATGAGGCCCGTTCTTTTGGCAGGTCACGAGCGTGCGCTCACCCAGATCAAGTACGTTTTCTGTGCCCACCTGCGAAATTAAGAGGGGAGGAGGGGTAGAGAAAGAGAGACATATGCATCTGGACACGCCTACGGCTCTCCTCGCCCCTACCATGCCCGACCACGAGGAAGTTGTATGTGGCTAACCTTACGCGCCATCGCGAATAGGTACAACTCGGACGGCGACCTCATCTTTTCCACCTCCAAGGACCAGCAGATCTGCGCTTGGTACGCGCACAATGGAGAGCGCCTGGGAACCTACCACGGCCACGTTGGTGCCATCTGGACCGTCGATGTCGACCCCACCAGCACCATGATTGCTTCCGGTTCCGCCGACAACACGATGAGACTCTGGGATATCAAGACTGGCAAGAACCTCAAGACCTGGGAGTTCCCCACCGCCGTCAAGCGTGTCGAGTTCAACGAGGACGGTACCAAGCTGCTCGGTGTCACCGAGAAGCGCATGGGTTTCCTCAGCAACATCATCGTCTACGACATCAACCCCGACCCCGAGGCCGAGCAGACCGACGAGCGCGCCCTGACCATCGTGTGCGACGAGAGCAAGGCCACCGTCGCCGGCTTCAGCTACCTCACCAAGTACATCATCGCCGGCCACGAGGACGGCTCCGTCTCCCAGTACGATGCCAAGGTGGGTTTGACGATAGGCACATCACTGCAAGGGGCATGTCGCTGATCTCGGATTTAGAACGGTGACCTGATCTACAACGAGCCCGTACACGAGCTTAACACGCCCATCACGGATCTCCAGTGGTCGCAGGATAGAACCTTCTTCATCACCGCCAGCAAGGACAAGACGGCCAAGGTACATTCACACACATCGCCACAACAAAATCGCAAGACCAGCTGCTGACCTGACATAGCTTATCACTGCCAAGGACCTCGAGGTCCTCAAGACCTACACAGCCGATACCCCCCTCAACAGCGCCACCATCACGCCCAAGAAGGACTTTGTCATCCTCGGAGGTGGACAAGCCGCCATGGACGTCACCCGCACCTCGGCGAGACAAGGAAAGTTCGAGGCGAGATTCTACCACAAGATCTTCGAAGACGAGGTCGGCAGAGTCCGTGGTCACTTCGGTCCCCTGGTAAGTTGGGCGAGCTTTTGTTATTTTTGTGCCGTACCCGCAGCTGACACGCTTCAAGAACACCGTCGCCGCAGATCCCACCGGCAAGGGCTACGCATCCGGAGGAGAGGACGGCTATGTCCGTGTCCACCAGTTCGACAAGGGCTACTTCGACTTCATGTACGAGGTCGAGCGGGAACGGAAGAACAGACAGGAGAACTAAAGAAAGAGGGAGGGACTGATTGGTTTAACAACAACAAACACAAAAGCAACGCCCTTCTTTTTTACGTCTTCTCGTCTTCTTTCGCGGCTTGCATTAGTACGGCGTTCTGGGAAATCTCTGGGGGATGGTTAGATTGGTTTTTTTGTAAAAACCTAGGGCAGTCCGCGAAAAAAACAGACGAATGAAAAAAGAAATGGCTTTGGTACGGATGATATCAAGACATTACTCTCTCTTCTTCGCCCTGGCGCGGAGAGGAACCTCGAGGATGAGATGAACCAAGACGACGGGGTAATGATGTGTTATCTGGCACCTACTAGTTCCAACGTAGTCGGGTATGATTGAAGCTGCGTGTGCTTATGTTGGTGTCCACAATCGAGACGCTTGTATTAACGGGCAAACCAGAGGGAGGCTCCATCTTCCATGGTTTTCGAAGAAGGGACGCTTCCTCCTGAAATAAAGTACGCATTTCACACAAACTGAGAGCAAAAGTTTGGCGGGAACTACCTGAGGCTCGAAATTGCCTCCTGTAAGGAATCGTAGTAATTTAGCCAGAACTAGCTAGATAGGCCAGCAGCAACATCTAGGCGATGTGCAAGACATTTATACACAGACATGAACAACAAAATGCAAGCACGAAAAAAGGAATACATACACGTCCACCTACCTACCTACCAGTATCATTCAAGATATAACATATACGGTGGCGAAAAACTGCAAAATGAAAGGGACGAGACTCGAACTCGCGCGGGTTGCCCCACCAGGAAACAGATGTTAAGATGACCTTAACCTGGCGCCATAACCAACTCGGCCACCCTTCCGTGAAGATATGATTTTGAGAATTGTCAGGATCGAATGTGGATATCATTCCCGCTAGCCAAAGGCTATTATTATCGAGGCTGAGTCAGGCTTCAATCGGGGTGTCGGCGAAGTGTGTGCATGTGCGAACAGGGGAACTCGTTGACTCACTCGGTAGTGGTATCGTCCCTATCCGTCGTGGTGCTTGGTGGGGGCCTCCAGCATGGGGTCTTCCCGTGTGCTGAGACGGTCTAAAACAGCAACTAGACCCAGGACACATTGATGGCAGAATGCTGGTTGCACTTCTATCCGGGTTCACTTTAGTGTACTCCTGAAGCCATCCCTGGATGGTGTAGCTGCCCAAGAAGTTGTTCTAGAAGTTCCATTTGTTAGACTGGATGAAGTATCGGGGGTGGCGGGTTGGGCATGAAGACTCTGGCAGGTTCTACGTGAGAATGTGGGGCACAAACTCACCCATGACTCTTAAGTCGCGAGCAATAAAACGGGGTTGGCCGGCTTGAGGGACTTTCGAACCCCCCGGGCTCGAGGCGAGACTGCAGAGCGGTAGTTTGGATGAGAGAGAGGCGATCTAGAGTTGGGATGAGCCCAAGTTTGCGGCGACGGGTGTTTGTCAGTTGGTGAAACATGTTTTGGGAGTTCCGTCCTTCTTCTTTATTACCGCATTTAGCATAACAAACCGCCCGAAGATCTGGAATTCCGAAACCCGAAACCTTTCTCGGTAACTCGACGGAAGACGTCACTCGGATAACCAAATTGCGACAGTACAAAATGTGCTTGTGATAATTACCTCTGTTTTGTTGGTAGGTTGGCTTCGAATTCGCCGCCAACACCGCCAGGAGTTCGACTGAGGAGATATTGATATGTGTGTAGCTATGGACCGTGGACTAGCTAGCCGTCCCAGATTTGGCATCATCGCAATAAACAGTCCCAACCTAAACACCGCCCATGCACCTTCATAAAACCAAACCAACGCCTCTCGTGACGCACTTCTAATGCTCCTAATCCCGTCCCTCTCCCTTGCCCCGCCCTCCAGGAAGATGTACGTCAATGCTCGCTCAATCCCGTCGTCAAGACATGTCCGAAGAAACCGTAGTAGACAATGAAGACAAGATCTTGTGCAGTGGAATGGTTCCAAATTGACCGTTGTCGAAAATGAAGAAGTTGCGTAGCGACAGACTCTTATGTGTGCCGGCTGCGCTTCGGTCCGCCGCCAAACATGTTCTTGTCCAGGCTGCTGAGGTCGAAGATCTCTGCAAAATTGATTTTGCGTTTTGACCCAGCGCCACGACCGAGGTTGCTCCCTTGCCTTGACGCCGAGCGAGGGATATTTGCCGCGTGTCGTGGTCTTGTCGTACGGCCTGCGGGGTTCGCGTTTGTCGATGAAGTGTCGTGTGTCCGAGAATCGGACAGATCCAGGTTCGCGAGGTTAAGGTAGGCATCTTGATGCGGTTGTTGAGGTGGCCAGGGGTGCGAGGATTGAAAGGTGAATGAGTCTGCCGTCGGCACCGTGGTTGATACGGGTTCGGGTCCCTCCTCTTCTTCCACGGCCTGAGGGATGCTAGGGGGTGCCGAGTCCGTCCTCATCTGGCTTTCGGCCCGCATCGCTGATAGTTGTGTGCCACTGTTCGTCCTGTTGAGCTCCGGGGACGAAGCAGTCTCCGCCTTATCAACCTCATCGTCGCTTTCGGCGGTTTGCGAATTTTCCCTTCCATCCAGGCGTTCGGTCGCCCAGCTTCGAACCCTCCAACCATCGCCGTCGCCCAGGCCAATTTTCTCCTTGTCGAGGAACGCCAGCAGGTCATCAAGACAGTCCTGGTATCCATCCATGCGGGCCTTGGACTGGGCGGCCGCCGATGTCTTGTAAAGTTTTGTCACCGAGAGCGCTGCGGCCTTGAAGGCGTCGAGGAGTTGCTCAGGGGAGTCATTTTGGGCCGTCTGCCTCGTCGTCGAGGTACCGGGCAGGGAGGTGTTGAGGCTGCGCATAGAATCCATAGTTGTTGTCTCGCAGGTTATGAAGAGACTGGGAAGAGTAAGTAGGGAATCGAAGAAAGTGAAAGACAAGTCCCGCACCTCTAGTGGTGTAATGTAGGTCGCTGAAATGTCGGGTAAACAAATCTTGATGCCGGAGTGGGGTTCAAACGGGGTCCCCCCAAGTGACTGACGATAAGGTGTAGTGGTGAGCTCGAGTATTGTAAACGGCCCCCCTTGATGCCAAAAGCAGAACGACTGAGATGTTCGAGAAGGTTTGGACGGAGAGTGTTCAACGGGTCGCGATACAGGAAGCAGTTGTGCTTGTCGATGGAGGGAAAGTTAGCTCGCCATCAGCAGAGCACATGACATTGGGAAGCGGCACTATCCGAAAGCCAACAGCACCTTCGCAGGCCCAAAAGTACGGATACCTTAGGTGGCTTTGACGTTATCCCCTCGTGGCCTGTGCGCTAGTTCTGAGCGGCTGGCCCAATCTTGGACAGGAGGGTGGATACCCATTGCTATCCCATGCTTACTGGAAGATATGAAAAACGCCCTGGTCGGAGGCTGTCTTCTTCCGGGTCCGACCTGCCGGCGGCGCGGCTCCTGCCATCTGACGGGGCACGGTAATTGACACGGAGAAAGCACGCTAGTCCTGATCGGAATTTGTCTTCTACAGAAGAGGGATCCCACCTTTCCTCCATCGTCTTAAAATCATCTAGGACTGTTCACCTTCTCGCAGCACCAAAACACTCGACCTTTCTTTTCGAGTGTTTCCTCGATTCACATCGCCTCCAGACAGTTTTCAACACTCGACCATTGTCTACCGTTCCTGGCGCGCGCGACTACATTGAAAGAAACGCGTGTAAGTCGCGTAAAGTGATTTACAGCAGTCAAGATGGCGCCTCGCTCAAGAGCTGCTGCGGTCGACACTGACGCGTCAATGTCGGACGCTGCAGAGGCTCATCCAGTGGAAGGGATGGTACGTTGTTCTTCTCATTTCATCGTGCACCGTCATACTCCTCGGGGCCTTACGGCCCGCAACTGTATTGGAAACGGTTTGTCTGACGTACATGCAGGAAGTCGACGAGACACCCGACTACACCGACTCAGACACCAATGCGAACACCACTGCCAGTAGTGTTGTGGGTGAACCTCTTGGCGATGGGCGCAAGAGACGGTCTGAGGCCAACCAGCTTCGTCGTAGCATCTTCGGCAAGAAGCATGATCGCTTAGGTGAATCAAAGGTACGTCGGACATGAATTTCTTGACTAGAAAATGACTCGGTCAATGGCAGAGTGCTGAACGATGTTTGAAACAGGAAGAAGACAGTATTCGACGATTTCGATACCTGCTGGGTCTCACGGACCTCTTCCGCCATTTTATCGAAACGAACCCCAATCCTAAGATTCGGGAAATCATGACCGAGATCGACCGACAGAACGCAGAAGCATCAAAGAGCAAGAAGAAAGGTTCGCGACAGGGCGGCGCTAGCAACGAGCGACTGCGTCGGACTGAGGCCGAGGAAGATGCTGAGCTGCTCCAAGACGAGAAGCATGGTGGCTCTGCCGAGACCGTCTTCCGCGAGTCGCCCGCCTTCATTCAAGGTCAAATGAGAGATTACCAGGTCGCCGGTCTTAACTGGCTAATTTCTCTCCATGAAAATGGTATCTCTGGCATTCTTGCCGACGAGATGGGTCTTGGCAAGACCCTGCAAACAATTGCGTTCTTGGGCTACCTGAGACACATTATGGGTATTACAGGACCACACATCGTCATCGTTCCGAAGTCGACATTGGACAACTGGAAGCGAGAGTTCGAGAAGTGGACACCCGAGGTCCACGTGCTAGTACTGCAGGGCGCGAAGGAAGAGCGCAACGCACTCATCAACGACCGGTTGGTCAACGAAGACTTCGATGTCTGCATCACGAGTTATGAAATGGTTTTGCGCGAGAAGGGCCATCTAAAAAAGTTCGCATGGGAGTACATCATCATCGACGAAGCTCACCGCATCAAGAACGAGGAGTCATCACTGGCCCAAGTCATTCGTGTTTTCAACTCCCGAAACCGCCTTTTGATCACCGGTACCCCCCTCCAGAACAACCTGCACGAGCTGTGGGCTCTGCTCAACTTCTTGCTTCCCGACGTCTTCGGTGACTCCGAGGCCTTTGACCAGTGGTTCTCTGGCCGAGAACAGGACCAGGATACTGTTGTCCAACAACTCCATCGTGTACTGAGACCCTTCTTGCTCCGAAGGGTCAAGAGCGATGTCGAGAAGAGCCTTTTGCCCAAGAAGGAGGTCAACGTCTACCTTGGCATGTCCGAGATGCAGATCAAGTGGTATCAGAAGATTCTCGAGAAGGACATAGACGCTGTCAACGGTGCCAACGGAAAGCGAGAGTCTAAGACGAGATTGCTGAACATCGTCATGCAGTTGCGAAAGTGCTGCAACCACCCTTACCTCTTTGAAGGCGCCGAGCCCGGCCCACCGTACACCACCGATGAGCATCTTGTTTACAATGCCGGCAAGATGGTCGTCCTGGACAAGTTGCTGACCAGGATGCGAAAGCAGGGTAGCAGAGTTCTTATCTTCTCGCAGATGAGCCGTCTCTTGGACATCCTTGAAGACTACTGTGTGTTCAGGGAGTACAAGTACTGCCGCATCGACGGTGGAACGGCCCACGAGGATCGTATTGCCGCCATTGACGAGTACAACAAGCCAGGCTCCGAAAAGTTCATCTTCTTGCTCACGACGAGAGCAGGTGGTCTGGGCATCAACCTCACCACTGCCGACATTGTTGTGCTTTACGACAGCGATTGGAATCCTCAGGCCGATTTGCAAGCCATGGATCGTGCTCATCGTATCGGCCAGACCAAGCAGGTCGTGGTGTATCGTTTCGTGACTGATAATGCGATTGAGGAGAAGGTCTTGGAAAGAGCCGCTCAGAAGCTGCGTCTCGATCAACTTGTTATCCAGCAAGGCCGTGCTCAGGTGGCGGCAAAGGCCGCCGCCAACAAGGATGAGCTTCTCTCCATGATCCAGCACGGCGCCGAGAAGGTCTTCCAAAACAAGGGCGCCAACGCCATGCTCGCTAACAAGGGCGCTGACCTGGACGATGACGATATCGACAACATTCTCGCCTCGGGTGAATCGAGGACGAAGGAACTGAACGCCAAATATGAGAAGCTCGGAATCGATGACCTGCAGAACTTCACGTCCGAGTCCGCCTACACCTGGAACGGTGAGGATTTCAAGACCAACAAAAAGGACATTGGCATGAACTGGATCAACCCTGCCAAGCGTGAGCGAAAGGAGCAGTCCTATTCTATGGACAAATACTTCCGCCAGGCCATGTATCCTCCCAAGGAAAAGGACACCAAACCCAAGGCCCCGAGAGCTCCGAAGCAGGTGCCTGTGCACGATTACCAGTTCTATCCGCCTAGATTGCGCGATCTCCAGGACCGTGAAACGGCGTACTACCGCAAAGAGATCGGTTACAAAATTCCGCTTGCCGATGGCGATGACGACAACCTTGACGAACGTGAGGCGGAGCGTGCGCTGGATCAGCAAGAGATCGATAGCGCCACGCCGCTCACCGAGGAGGAGCAGGAGGAGAAGCAGCGTCTTTCACAGCAAGGCTTTGGTGAATGGAATCGACGCGACTTCCAGCAGTTCATTAACGCCTCAGGCCGTTACGGCCGCAACGACTACGAAAATATCGCAGAGGATATCGATAACAAGACTGCGGCTGAAGTCAAGCAGTATGCCAAGGTCTTCTGGCAGCGGTACACCGAAATTGCCGACTACAACAAGTACATCAAAGTCATTGAAGACGGCGAGGAGCGGATGCGCAAGATTGAGCACCAGAGGAAGTTGCTTCGCAAGAAGATGTCTCAGTACCGCGTCCCCTTGCAGCAGCTCAAGATCAACTACTCCGTATCCACCACGAACAAGAAGGTGTACACGGAGGAAGAAGATAGGTTCTTGCTGGTTCTTCTCGACAAGCTTGGCATCGACTCCCCCGGTCTGTACGAGAAAATGCGAGACGAGATCGCAGACAGCCCTCTATTCCGTTTTGACTGGTTCTTCCTTAGCAGGACGCCCGTCGAGCTGAGCCGTCGCTGCACCACGCTGTTGACAACTATCGTGAAGGAGTTCGAGGATGTTCATCCTACGAAGGGTTCGAACGGCGTCAACGGCAAGGCTAAAAGAGAAGCCGATGATGAGGAGAACGACGAGGATAGCATTCTCGGAATGGCCCCGGCGAAGAAGAAGTCAAAGAACGGCGTTAAGGTATGAACTCGGACGAGGCCGCAGATCTTATAGAGACTAGGCTGACATCATGACAGAACAAGGCACTAGACAACGTCAAGTCGGAGGCCGGAAGCAAGAATACATCAGCAGCTCCTTCGAGGGCGTCCAGCGTCACCTCGACCAAGTCTGCCACCAATGCCAAGAGTAAATCCAAGGGCAAGAAGAAATAGAGGGGTTGCCTTATACGCGAACGAGTAACGGGTCTTTTGGGTGTGATGGGTATGGCTTCCTAGCAGTGGCTGCGATTAGAAAAAGGCGTTTGGTCTGGCATGACCGTCTGGTCGGTTTGTCTCCTGGAGAATCATGTTGTACAGCTTCCGCGTTAGAGTGCTTCTCTGACTGGGAAATTTGAAACTGTAAATGTCTAGCTCGAAATCACACGAGAATAAACGGGATGAGAGAGAGGCCTGTCATGTCAGCATTGGTGCACATGCTTCACTGCGGTATTCCACTTCTCTATTGATTTGTGTCGGTCACCTGGTAAACAACATTGTGCAATGTCTTGCCTTTCCGGGCGGAAGTACCTGCATACTGTTTAACTGAAGACATCGGTTCGTTTGATTATCGTAAGCCACGAATGTCGTTTGACCTATGCCAGGTCGGCGGCGATCCCTATGGTCTCTGCTTGCCGTATTCGAGATCCACCGTTCGAACAAATGCAAAATCCCAAAACTGTTTGGGAGTGCTGGTCTGCAAGACCCTTAGAGACCGATACTACGTCGACTGTAAGGGCGTAGAATGTACCAGTTGGACTTGTTTCTCGTAGCAGGGGACGAATTTGGGGGGGGGGGACGATGCCCACGATGCCGGCGATACTAATGATGTTGATGATAGTGGAGAATAGTGTGGTGAGGAACTCGCTAGTATCGTCCCATGATCTCCGACAATGCCGTTCAAGCCAACGCACAACGCCGATGTTATGTCGGGGCCTCGGTCTGTTGTACGAGAGCGTTTGCCATGAAGCTTAGGAGTGCTGGCGGATTGATGGGCCGTTCGCTTGGAAGGGACGGAAACGGGAGGCAATAACAGGCGTCGGAAACAGAAAAGCAACCCGCAATGTTGAAGGGTGCGGTCGAGGGTGTGTTCTACAGCAGAAGTATACCTAGGTAGCAAGTGAATGCATGGATCATGTTAAGAATCAAAGTCCTAAAAGAGACTGGGTTGCAATTGTTGAAAATAGAACGTAGTCGCCAACGATGATGTTACACACCCAAGGACGGAGCGAAATGCGCATTGTATTGTTAAACAGTGAGAACCAGGCTCGCACCTGGGCGTTTACCCTTCAGCCAAAAAAGGCCGGGAAATTAAAGACAGAATCGAATTGCGGCCTGAATACCAACGGAGGTAGAAGGGAGATAGATCATTGACGTGCATCTCTCTCATGAGAGCACAAAAATGTAAAAGAGACCCGCGATCCGTGGGACTCGAACCCACAGCCTTCCGATTAAAAGTCGGACGCTCTGACCAAATTGAGCTAGGAAAGCGACTATTTGTTGGACATTCGAGAGGTTTTTCCTACTTATATACCCTATCGTTTTTGGAGCTGATCCGCCATCACATCTGCCCACACCAACTTCCTCATATCAACATGCGGAAACGCATGACACAATGCTGCTCTTACAAGATTCCTTGAAACTGTCAATTGTCGTACGTCAAAGTACCTTGAAATGGATCATTTTTTGGCAGACAATTCAACAAGTGACCGAAAACCACATCGCAAACCAAGCCAGTTGTATCCCCGTAAAAGTATATTTTCCTCTTCGACAGAGCGGTAAGCCGACTTTTATTAGAGTTCGTTTGGACATAGGTGTGGACGCAGCATCCACGTCTTTTGTCCTTATCCTCAAGTACGGTAAAGACATGCTACACTAGGCCAAACCACAATCATCCGCAGACGTTGCTCAAACAACAACCGCGATGTGCGTTTTGTTTGCTGAGGCCTCGCCGCATGACACAGTTAGCAAGTGTTGGGCTGAACGCGTAGAATAGAATATCTTCCACTTCTACAGAGTAGACCAACTACCTACGCAAGACCGGTAAGGAACGTCATTTGTGCCCCGCATTTAGGTACCCGAGTAACACTGCCCCTCCATTAGGTACTCCATTCTCCATTCCCGGATCGTCATCCCAGCTCCAGCCAGCTCCAGCCAGCTCCAGCCAGCTCCAGGCTCCCCACCCGACGCCGTCGACCGCCATTGTGGTGCCTACGTGTAGCTTCGAAGCTGACACTTGCCTCAACTCACCTTCCTCTCTCCAACACTTTCTCCCCGTTCCGTTGTCTTCGTGCAGAGCTTCCGGGGGTTTCAATTGCATTGCGCACAGTCCAGGCGTGTTTGGAGCTTCACCATGGCTGTTATCGTCGACAAGATCCTAGCCGCTTCGCCCGCTACCCAGCGCGGCCAGCCGACGCAGCTCTCCTCCGACAACAAAGGAGAGCGTCTTGCATATGCTGTTAGTTCGCCGATGCCCCTCCAACAGACAATGCACTGGCTAACAATGCGCCCTCCCAGGCCGGCAAATCCATCTTCCTCCGATCCATCGACAACCCCTCCGTCAGCAAGCAGTACACCGGTCACACCGCGCAAACGAGTGTTGCCCGCTTCTCGCCCAGCGGTTTCTACGTCGCCAGCGGAGACGTCTCGGGTTCCGTAAGAGTCTGGGATGCCGTCGAGGCCGAGAACACCAAGGGTACAGCGCACCTCCATCCAGGACGTTTGATAGACAGCTCTTGATACTGACAAGCACACCAGGCGAGTACCACATCATCTCGGGCCGCATCAACGATATTGCCTGGGACGGCGACTCCCAACGGATCATTGCTGTCGGCGACGGAAAGGAGCGGTTCGGCCACTGCATCACGGCCGACAGTGGCAACTCGGTCGGAGAGATCAGCGGGCACTCCAAGGCCGTCAACTCGGTCGCGGTGCGGCAGCAGCGTCCGCTGCGCGCGGCCACCGTCTCCGACGACGCATCTCTCTGCTTCCTGCACGGCGCGCCTTTCAAGTTCAACTCGAAGAACGCCTCGGCTCACAAGGGCTTCGTTTTCGGCACGGCCTTTTCCCCCGACGGCAGCCAGCTCGTGACGGTCGGCGCCGATAAACGCATCCAGCTCTACGACGGGAAGACGGGCGAGCCCACGATTTCGATCGGTGAGGGAGAGCACACCGGCAGCATTTTTGCCGTGTCTTGGGCCAAGGATGGCACCAAGTTCGTTACCGCCAGCGCGGACCAGACCGTCAAGCTCTGGGACGTTGAGGCCGGCAAGGCCACGCAGACGTGGAAGTTTGGCGACGGCGTCAGCGTGGGCGACCAGCAGGTTGGAGTCGTCTACCCCCACGGCAGGACCGACGGGTTAATCATCAGCTTGAACCTGAACGGCGACTTGAACTACCTGAACGAGGGCAGCGATAGGCCCAGCAAGATCGTCCAGGGTCACAACAAGAGCATCACAGCGCTGGGCGCTTCATCTGATGGCAAGGGCCAGACGCTCTGGAGCGGCAGCTTTGACGGCCGCGTCTGCCAGTGGGACGTGGCCTCGGGCACCGGCTCCGTCGTCGACGGACAGGCGCACACGAACCAGGTCACCCAATTCAGTGCCGAGGGGGGACAGACGTACAGCGTCGGGTGGGACGACCACCTGCGGACGGTCGACGAGTCGGCCAACACCTTTGCCGGCGAGTCCGTCAAGCTCGCGGCGCAGCCCAAGGGCGTCGCGGCCACCGGCGGGAGGCTGTACGTGGCCACCGTCGAGGGTGTCGACGTTTACGAGAAGAACAAGCTGGTCTCGGAGAACCGTCTTGGGTTCGCTCCCGGTGCCATTGCGGCCTACGGCTCAACGGTGGCGGTGGGGTCCGGCAACTCGGTCAAGATCTACAGCGCCGACGGCTCAGGCAAGCTTTCGGAGACCAAGTCTCTCGACAAGTCAACCGCGCAGATCTCCTGCCTGTCCTACTCTAAGGACGGCCAGTACTTGGCCGCGGGCAACCAGATCGGCAAGATCGTGGCCTACAAGTCGGCCGACTGGGAGGTGGCGACGGACCGTTGGTCTGCGCACACGGCAAGGGTTACGTGCATCAGCTGGAACGACGCCGCGACGCACGCCGTCTCCGGCGCCCTGGACACACACGTCTACGTCTGGAGCTTGGCAAAGCCCGGAAGCCGTGTCAAGGCCCTCAACGCCCACAAGGACGGTGTCAATGGCGTCGCGTGGGTCGAGGGCGGATCCAAGATTGCGAGCGCCGGCGGCGACGCCGCGATCAAGGTGTGGACCGTGGCTGGGCTCCAATAGTCGGACGGCGAAAGTAAACCTGTAGACACTTTTTTTCTTTGACAGATGATGATTGAATGAAAGAAGCGGCATGATGTTATGCTAACCCGGAACGCCGTGTGAAATTGGGTATCTCCCTCGTCTACAAGCAAGCAAGCAGCCCCCCCCCCCCTTCGAACCAGACATATTTACCAGGCTGTCCTGCCCGCGTCCTTTCCCCTCTGAGCTCACGAGTCGCCGATTTCACCTTACATCACCAGAAGGACGGAGGAGGTGGCCAACGCCGACGAGGCTCCTAGTCCATCGTCATCTGGGCGACCTCTTCCCGCTGGACCTCTCTTCTGGCACCTGTGACAGAACCCTCACTGCCTTCCACCTTGGCGGGCGCCTTGAAGGCAGCAGTAGACTCCCCCGAATACCGACCCATCATGGCGCCGCTGACCTGCCATAAGTCCACGTTGAGTGGCGCGACTTCGTTAGCCACCGGGTGAGGCGAGAACTGCCGCTCGGTCTTGTCGAGCAGTAGAGCCAGCTGCTCGAGGGCCCACGAGATGTCACCGAGGCGGCCCCAGATACCGTAGCCCTGACGCTGGATCTCCTCGGCCAGCTCAACCTGGTGATTGTCCTTGAGGGTCGGGTTGGGGACCACGACGAGGGGGACGCCGACCCGCATACCGTCGAGGATGGTTCCCGTGCCTTTTTACCCCACGAACGCGCACTTGATTAGTCTTTTGAAACTTTTGAAAGGGGGTTTCGAACACTGATTTGGATATCGGAAGTGGGCAGTATTTCCCCTTACCTGCGTGGCAGATAACGACGCCGGCCTCGCGGAGGCCCGGGTGGGCTCGGCACTTTGCCATCTCGACGGCGAGATCGTCGACGAAGGCGAAGGCAGTGATCTGCAGGGCGGGATATCGTTCCAGTAGAGGCGGCAGAACGTGGCGGGAGAAGTGGTCGTAGTCGTCGCCGCACTGCAAGGTGAGGTGGGTGTAGCGGTTCTCGGCGATGAAGTCGAGGAACGTGGAGCCCAGGACCTCGGTCAGGAGCTGAGTGAATCGGGCCGTTGCGCCGACAGTGACGAGGCAGTGGCGCTCGACACTGAGGGATTTTTTGCTATCATCATTCGTGGCCATATCTGGACGTTTCTGGGTAGCGGGTGTTGACGATGCGAATACCGTAGGCGTTGATGGCGAGGCCGAGGATGGTGGGATAAGTGTTCGATCAATGAGAAGAACTTTGGGCAGACTCTGGCTTGAGTGCAGTAGCGGAGAAGACCATCCATCAATCAACCTGAGTGCTGTGTGTTAATTGACACAGTGTGCTGCTGGCGGGGCTGTCAGGTTACGAAGGGGCGTCACAGCGCCTGCTCAGTCGCTAAGCCCGCTGGAGGTATAGGGATCCAGCATTTTCATCAGCGAACGCACTTTACTACAGTACGAAGGCCTCTCAGTCATATCTGGGCACCCGATGATTACGCTTACTTATTCGTTCGTTCATACGGGTATCGATCGTCTCAATTCTGCCTACCTACTCCAAACACATCCTACTTTGCTGCCACCTGCTCGTACCGGCCTTCTTTCTTCTGATCTCTCCAAAACGGCTCGACGCCCATTTCCTGGAATCTCTTTCTCTCATACACCTTTGTCACCATCCAGCTGCTCACGAACATGGCCACGACGACGCCGAGTATGGCAACGCAGGCGATCAGTGGCGCCAAGATGGAGAAGACGGTGAATCCATAACTGACACTCTGGAACGAACTGTCACCGACGAGCCTGTCCGTGGCCAGCCCAACCTGCATAGCCGTCAGGACGATGACAACATAACCTAGGATGGCCGCCAGCGTTGCGAAGTTGTCCTGGAGCAGGTCCTCGTAGACGGCGTGGGAGGCCACTTTGGAATACCCCCGAAGCACGTATCCCAGACGAACCCGGTAGATCTTGTTCAGCCGGCTAAGGCGAAGCTCGCCATACCAGTAGCGCGGGTTGATGGACGTATAACAATGGTTCTGCACGATCTGCGCCGATAACGCCCTCCACCGGTCCCAGCTCATCTCGGGCGGGACGAGACCCTTGTCGGAGGCTATGCGGAAGTCGCTCTCGTACGCGATGAGGGCAGTGTAAGTGAAGAGGAATCCGAGCGCGCATGCGACGAGCTGCTGCTTCCGTGGCTGGGACTGTTTGTCTTCGGCACCGCCAACCAGGTGAACAGCCCAAAAGTCCGGGCTTAGGAGCCACCTGGGTATCGGCTTGACGAAGATGCGGTTCTTGGACCAGACAAGATGGAGCTCGGGGTTCTCTGTGACGTGGATCTCGCGCGAGGTCAACGTCTGGTAATGCAGAGGCCGAGGCGGCATCGGCCGGCCGCATATCCAGAGGAGGTCCTGGACGTCGTTCAGGCGTCGCACGAGGAGTTCTCGTTCCAGGAAGTCTAGGTCGCCGGCTCCCGGCACGACGATATGGTCGTGTTTGGCTCTGCTCGTCGCCGGCATCAGATGGTCGAAGTCTTGACGTTGTTGCACAGTCGCCGCGGCACCGACGACGGCATCGTCGAGCACTCGGACGGCGAAAGGCACAGACGGCGACGACCTTTCCATGGTGCGACCCGTTGAGTGTGACGCGGCGTGATCGATCCGATTTGTGCGAATCTTCTGGGAGTCTGTTCCAACCCTTCCCGGCTTTCGATATCGGCTGTCTTGACGAGATTCGAGCCACCGTCCTCCTCGAGCCGCAATTTGAGTGAGAGAGCAGAAGGTGTGGTTTCAAGCGATAGACAGGGTCGGACGTACGAGCCTTTTCATCGTGACAACCGGCCCATGATATGCAGAGAAGCCAGGCTCAGACCCAGATCCAGGCCCAAAATACCACACTGCTTTCTTTTTGCAGTGTCAGCCATGGCAAGGGTCTAACTAGGAATAGTCTAATCGATGGCCAACGGTGCGATCTGGGGCCTCTGTAAGCCCTTTCTGGGTAGGGCACCGGTAGGCAGCCAAAGTACACCCTTCATCGCCCCTGTCGCCTAGGTAAGTAAGATGAAGCTGTAGCCTGGCGCTTGCTGGAGTACTTACGGATAGAGTGCGCTGAACAGCCCATCTGCAGGTGGATCCACCGACGCGCAGCAGGACTAATTGCTTACAGGGGGGGATAAGGCCTACATACAGGAGCATCGCAGGATGACAATGCATGGGGCGGCTGACATTCACTAACGTCGTTTTGGGATGCTCAACTGCAGGGGGGTGTGGTGTGCGGCCGTTGGGAGGTGGGATTAATCATTACTTACTGCGGGCTCACTGCTTACGCCGTTGCCTAGCTCCCGTCGTCTTATTCAAAGCTTGACGCGCCCCAGTCTCGGGAGGACGCGCTTTTCGTGGGTCGTCTATTTCTTCTTCGTTCTTCTTCTCCCCCTTTTTTTTTTGGCAGTGAGAGCAACAAGCAGCATTACATTATGTCTATACGCCGCACAGGAACGAGGAGGGTGCCTCATGGCAGCGGCCCGGGAGCTCCGAAGCCCAAGACGACATATCAGACAGTCCAGCAGGGCATCAAAGAGCTGTACAATCCTCAGAAGGAGACGGGATCTACCATTGACGTCGAGTATGTCATTCATGTCGGGGAGAGAAAGTATGATATCGTTGCGAGAGCTGACGCTTTGGCAGCATTGTCTTCGTGCCAGGTTTGGGCGCGCACCCCGAAGACAGTTGGAAGTCCGAATCTGGCTTCAACTGGGCGACCGGCATCTATGATGGCGTCTCAAAGACGTCGTCCGAGTCCACCAGCAAGAAGGATGGCCTGGCGAGGGACTTCCCCAAAGCTCGGATACTGTTGTATCAGTACGAGTCGGCGTGGGTGGGAGACCTCAAAGTAAAGACCTTCATAAGGGACATTGCCAAGACAATGCTCGAGGGCTTGCAAGCGAATCGAGAAGTAAGCCGGCCACTAACAGTCTGTTCCAAAATTCGTAGCGGTATGCTGACATTTTGGGTAGAAAATCCGAGATCGCCCCATCGTCTTCATCGGCCACAGCATGGGAGGCTTAGTCGTTGCCAAGGTGAGTGTCCTGTCCGACATCGTCACTATTAACCTGAATATTCAGTTGGAACTCACACGCCTTCCAGGCCATAACGCTTGCCGCAGACCAAAATCGGGAGACCTTCCCAAGAGTGTTCGAATGCATTGCTGGCTGCGCGTTCTTCGGTACGCCCTTCGGCGGTGCCCACGTTGCCGCCGTCGCCTCCATGCTCGGAGACATCGGTGAAAGGCTAGGTTATACCAAGTCTTCAGCTTTAGTGAAGATGATGACGCCCGGAGACGAAAGCCTGAACGAGCTGCGAGGGGAATTCCTGCGCTTGGCTCTCAAGTTGAGCCCGGCAGTTCAGCTCACATGCTTTTACGAGAACCACCCGACAGACTTCACGCAAGAGAGGTACGGCACGACCATGTCAAAGATCGCCAAAGCCATTATCCCCAAGAAGGACCAGGACTTCGTGACGAGGGAATCTGCAACACTGCCCGGAATCGAGGAGATGGGCCTCGCCGCCAACCATCGAGACCTTGTCAAATTCGCCGACTTCAAGGACTCCCGGTACCAGCTGGTGAGGGAACCCTTAAAGAGAATCATTCACGGCGCCAACCTCGTCGTCAAAAACCGTCTCAATTCGACGCGTGGCATCGATCCGGGAATCTTCAACAACGTGATGGAGATGCTGAACGGCGGCAAGATGTCCAACAAACGAGACATGCTTGCGCTTCAGTTTCCCCCATCCATATGGATCCCCGAAGAGCCGGTGTACCTTGACTGGTTAAAGGAGGACCATGATGTGGGGAGCACGGCGCAGGAAAGCAGGGGACAGGCTCTGTACGTCCGCGGACCAGAGGGAAGAGGAAAGACACGGGCGACGATGGCGGCGTTGCAAGGCGTCGACAAGATGATAAAAGCCGACGAGAAGGAGAACAACGGGCGGGGGCCACTCCTCTCTGCCTATTTCTTCTGCGAGCCCTCAACGGATTTCTCGACCGCCGAGGACTTGCTCAAGTCCCTAGTCCGGCAACTCATCCATCAGCAGGCCACCCTAGCCGTATACGCGAAGCACTTTGTGAAGAAGAAGGGCGATGACTCCTCGAGAACCTCGGCAAACCTCACAGTCGAGAACTTGTGGCAGACCCTCCAGGACATGCTCACAGACGAGTTCATCGGTCGGAGAGTGTACTTTGTCATCAACAATCTGCACGTCTTGCCTGAGGATGCTGATTCGACAAAAAAGCTGATGCGGTTCTTGAACGCAGAGATGCAAGAACTCGGAAGCGAAGACGAAAAGCGGGTGCCAACAAGATGGTTCCTCACGAGCCGAGAGATTCCGCACGTCGAGGATGCCATGGGGGTGGACCACATCCGGCTCATCGACCTCGAGCACGACAAGTACTGCGACCAGGTTCAGCTGGAATTGCGGAAGACGGCACAGGAAAAGGTTCAGGAACTGGGCCACTCGAAGAAGTACAACAAGGCGCTCACATACTACGCGAGCAGTCTGATCGGCAAGCGGGCATCCAACAGCCAGTGGATCAAACTGTCCTGCATGCAGCTGGCGGAGCTGCCCGACGCTGAGAGCGACCTCAGGATTCGCCATATGCTGGAGGGGATGCCTCAAGAGCTCAAGGCCCTGCTGGACGCAGCGTGGTCGCAGATCTTCCATTCCAATGCGAAAGAGTCCGACAAGATCAAGGAGTTGCTGCGAACACTCGTCCTCACGTTCGAGGAGCCCACCGAGGACGAGCTTGTCGTTCTGGCCGGATTCCCGGCCACCGAGGAAGGCAAAGCTGAACTCCAAGATCTGGTCAAGAAGTGCAGACCACTGCTCACGGTGAAGCGGAGCGGCAAGACCGAGAATACCATCGGCTTCATGGACAGGGTCGTCAAGGAACATCTCTTGGAGAAAGAGACGTCCAAGAGAACGTTGGGCATGACGAGCGATGAGGGGAAATGGCAGCAGGGTATCCTCGCTCTCAGATGCCTGGCACACATTAAGGAAGCGTTTGACTTCCCTCCAGAAGAGAAGCCCTCCGCGGAGACTCACGACGAAGACGGTGATGCTGAAGCCCAGCCTGCGGAAGGCGGCGAGGAGGATGCCGAGCAATCCGAAGCAGAAGAACAGAACACCGAGTCGGAGACAGACGATTCAGACAACGAAACAGACTGGGACGATGACGACTCCACCTATGGCCAGTACGACGAGGACGACGAAGCCGAGGAGACTCGTTCGCTGGCCGAAAAGGTCCTGCCGTACCCCGTCAAGCATTGGTTGCACCATGCCAGCAAGGCCACGTTGGAGATAGCCGAGGACCTCAGCGAAGACGATTTTTGGCAGACCGAGTCCCTAATTCGGTATCGATGGCTCATTGTTTACACGTCCACGACAAAGGTCCTCCACGGGTTTGACACCAAGGGCCTGACCGCTCTCCATATTGCTGCCGCAGTTGGCTTCAAGCAGCTCGTTTCGGCTCTCATCGAGAATGGCCATGCTGATGAGATCAACAAGCGGGATGAGCTCTTCAATACCCCTGTAAGTCTCCAGCGTTCTCTCGCCCCGTGGCACCCCACGTGGAAGACCAAGATGTTGCTGCCTTCCCCTGAACCGCTTACTGAACCTCCCGCCAGCTTCATTTCGCTGCTTATTTCGGAAGGCCAAACACTGTGGACGAGTTGATCAAGCGAGGCGCCAACATCGACGACTGCATCGAAATCGGCGAGCAGACTCCGTTGCACATGGCTGCATTTGCCGGTCATGTCAAAGTCATGGATAGGCTGATTAAGATGAAGGCCAACACCAACGCGATCGCAAGCGACGTCGGCCCCGTCATGAACGCCGCCATCTCCTCCGGTAACCCCGACGCTGTCAAGTTGCTTGTCGAAAACCAGGCGTCGCTGGCGGTCGAGGACGACACCATCGACTCGCCGCTGGCTCTGGCCGGTCTGCATTCAGACCTCTCCATGTTTGAATATCTCACAAAGACATATGCCGACAAGCTCCCCGCCAAGGAATACGACAAGGCGTTCATCAAAGCTGCCGTCTCGGGCAGAGTGGACGTCTTCAACAAGTTGCTGACTTACTCACACTCCCAAGAATGTTTCCAGGACGCCTTGGAAGCGGCAGCAACAGAGGAGAATTGGGAAATCGTCTTGATCCTTCTCGACCAACGCCAGGGTCTTGGCTGTGACCAGCTTTTCCTGCGCGCGGCAACAACGGCGGAACACCAGGACAAGGTCCTGGAAGCTGTTTGGAAGTATACGAACGGAAATATATCTGCCGAAATGCTCAACGAGAGTCTGTACAAAGCCACGGATCTTGAGAAAGAATCGACAGTGAAGCTGCTGATTGAGACGTTCAATGTCAATCCCAATGCGACTGGAGAATAGTGAGTGATTTTCTGCAACACCAATCCGAGGACCAGTCTGACATCGTGAAGCTACGGAACTGCCTTGACTGCCGCCGCCAACGACGGGACGCTCGATATTGTCAAGCTGCTTCTCGACAGGGGCGCCGAGGTTGACTTCCCCAACGGATGGGCTCTCCAGGCGGCTTCCTCCGAAGGGCACTACGACGTGGTTAAAGAGCTTCTCGACCGCGGAGCTGACGTCAACGCGTTCACTACGAACGAGAACTTTCCGCAGGGTACGGCTTTGCAGGTGGCATGCGAGTCGGGCAAGCTTGAAATCGTCACGCTGCTGCTGGAGCGCGGTGCCAACCCCGACCTAGGTGCCGGAGACGATACCTGTCCACTCATCGCCGCTGCCTCAAAGGGAGAGCAGGAAATCCTCAGACTTTTAGTCAAGGCCAGGGCAGAGGTCAACGTGTTTGGCGGGTGGGACAAGTCGACAGTGCTCATTAACGCTGTCGCCAATCTCCCCGTCGAGTCGCTACAGGTACTCGTCGACGCCGGCGCCGACGTCGACCTGGCCGACCAGGAGGCCGACACGGCTCTAATCGTTGCTGCTCGCGAGGGAGACGGGGCCAGTGTCAAGTTCCTCTTGGACAACGGGGCCGACATATTCCATACGAACCAAGACAACGAAAACGCCCTTCAGTCGGCCATCGTATACGGGGGTGACGAGGAATGCACCACGATACTCGTCGAGCGCATTTCGGAGCTCATGACGGCGTTGAAAAGGGCCATGCAAGAAGGGAACACGGCCGTTTCTAACGTAGTCCGGAGTGTCGGCGTCGGAAATCACAGCCTCAACTACGACGACGAGGGGCCTCGGCCGTCGCAGGTGCAGGAAGAGAAGCACTTGATGACCGAAGATGCGCAACCGAATCCCAACGACAAGGGAGAAGCCAAATCTGATGAAGGAGATGGAAAGGGGGTGAATGAGAATGTTGCGAGGACCGCGTCGTTCCAAGACGGCGCTCAAAGCGTCGAGAACGAAACGCATGAGACGGAAGACGGCTCTTTCCGACCCGTGAGAGAGTTGTCCAGAGAACTCGAGGCTTCCCTCACTGCTCAGGTGTCGCTGCTTCACGAGTACACGTCTGCGCCTCCGAGACCGGAGAAGGTGCCCGAGAAGGCTCTCGCGGAGCTCCCTCCGACGACGATCGCGGAGCTGCCTTCTCAGCGGAGATATTCCCAGCAACCACAGGTGGAAGAATCGTTCGGTCATTATGAGTTTGACCAGCTGACTCTCATGGAAGACTGGTCCAGCAAGCCGGCTGATAAACCGACTGTCTTCAAGCAGCCCACACAGCAGCAGCAGCAGCAGCAGCAGCGGGCCTCTCAAGCCGAAAATGTCCTGAGCGAGCCGGTGGTTTCGCCCGGCCAGGCGCCCATCCGTCGGAAGCCCGCGCCAAATGTCTCGTTCGGTGCGGCGTATGTTCAGAACCCTTCGCCTGCACCGCCGCCTCTGTCCAACAGTCAATACCAGCCGCCGCCTCCGCCAGATCAGAGGGCGAGCTTCGACCAGCGACCGCCTTACCAAAACTCCGCATCGTACCCTGGGGCGCCGGCGTACCAAGGAGCCGGATACCCCGGCTCGGTCCCAACGCAGGCACAGCTCCCGTCACATTCGGTTGTCGACGGTAGGGTATCCGTCGAATACTCGTCTCCGCCTCAGCAGCCGTCCGGCGCCTACCACGCCCCCTACGATCCATCGTCGTACAGCAGGCCGAGCATGGACACGCCGTCGCAGAAGACACAGCCGTTCCCGGACCTGCCGTACACGGCCCCGGGGGCGTGGCAAAATAGCCCGCCTCTGAGCGGGGGACAGCCGGCGCACCGGCATTCATATTTTGCCCCTGGCAACGGATCGCCACCCCAGCAGCAGCAGGAGTCGGCTGGCCAAGACTCGAGGTGAGTTCAGTTCATTATGGTTGCTTTATAAACGAGAACGTCATACTGATTCTGTCCTTCTTGAACACAGACCTGACTTGAAGTCTCATCGTGCGTCGTTCATGGGCATGAAGAACACACTGGACAAGGCAAAGCAGTTCAGTACAGGAATCATGAACCGCAGGACATCGGGATTCTGAGAAGGGACGGAGACAAATAATACGCGAGAAGTTCTGCCATGCATACGATTCTTCCGCAGAGTTAATAAGCCGTGATGAAATAAAATATTGATGATACAGTGTATTGACTTTTATTTGGCTCCTTGTGAATGCAACACGCCTTCGAAATCGCGAGACAGTCTTCTCAAGATTACTGAAGTGAGATTTGAAGGTGACGAGTGATCAAAGAACAAAAAGGAGAGAGAGAGATGGCGCTATCTGCAGATGCATTCATTAGGTATAGATTTGCCTAGAGATTCACCATGAGATCAAATGGGGGATATAAGCCTGTGAATTTTGAGTCGCGGCGGACAGGTGGCTGGTGCAGATTATTGACCCACTTACGTGTGGCTGGAACATATGGATGTGGCTGGAGCTCGATCCAAAAATTTCCGGGGGACAATTCCCAACAGCACCCTCAGCTGAGCGCGACATCGCAGGAACCAGCATTGCCCTCGGCCAATGTAAAGAAGCAACCCGCCCAACATGGCAGCAGCAGGGCAAGCACTCCGACTCTGCGTTCGCAGCTGTCGCCGGATATCAACGACACCGCGCATCGCCGCCACGCGCCCGTTCGCCCAAACGCAACGACGAACATTCGCCGCGAGCACCACAAGGCGGACGCCGCCGAACAACGAGGAGGACAACGATGATGTCGGTCGCCCCAATTTTGGCCCGCAGGAAGGGCTCGAGGAGATGATTCGGCGCCTCAAGCCCGAGGAGACCAAGGCGCTCGACAGCCTCAGAAAGCTCGACCCGTCGGCCCAGCAGATGTCGCTCGAGGCGTACCTCGAGAGGGAGATGGGGAATGACGAGGCGAACCACGAGAATTTGATCGACACGCTTGAGTGGAAGAAGCTGGTGAAAGATGGGAGACCGGTCAAGTCATCGTTCTGGTACGACGAGGATGACCCAACCGGACCGACGGAGGATCTTATGGACGAGTTCGACGAGGATGACATGATGCCCATGGCGCACGCAAAGCTGGATGAGATTCGCGAGCACAGGCAGTACCACCGCATCATGGCGTGGGAGATGCCGTTGCTCTCCAGTATGTCACCCGCCCCAAATCAGCTGCGCCGAGTGACCCCCTTTTTGAGGAGGGATCAGACCTTGGTTTCTTTTTTGCTAACCTGCCGCGACGACAGAGCTGGTCAAGCCCTTTGAGCCGCCCCAGGATGACCAGGTGCTTCGTTTCCGGTACACGACGTACATGGGCGAGTACCACCCGGCCCAGAGGAAGGTGGTGGTGCAGTTCTCGCCGGCCGACCTCAAGCTCTCGCCGGTGCAGGCGGACAAGCTCCGGAAGCTGGCCGGACCGCGGTACAACCCGGAGACGGACATGGTCAAGATGAGCTCCGAAAAGTACGAGCACCAGGCGCAGAATAAGCGCTATCTGTCGGATTTGGTGGACACGCTGGTCGAGGCGGCCAAGGTAAGCAAGCAGCAATCACAATTCCTTCCCCCTTGTCCATTCCGGGCACCTAAACGATATGGGCTGGATGCCGGAGAGGAGCGAAAGGCTAACGGAAGGGCACCACGACAGGACCCCAAAGACACGTTCGAGGACATCCCGCTCGACACGCGGCACCACGAGTTCAAGAACAAGCCCAAGTTCCCCGAGGAGTGGCGCATGACGGAGGAGCGCCGCAAGGAGCTCGACGAGTTCCGGCAGCGGGCGCTCGATATCGACGCGGGCAGGACGGAGGACGGGCGGCTGGTGGACGGCGCGCAGAAGATTGCGGAGGCTCTTGCGGCGCCTGAGCAGACGAACGACAAGGTGGCCCAGCTGGTGGGCGCGCGGGGCCGAGGCGGGGGCAAGCAGAAGGCCGCCCGTCGGTAAGGGGGAGGGACGTGATGGTTGGCTCGCCCGTCCGACGAGGATGACGGGTCCGGGCGGCTTCCAGTCCTGGGATAAAAGGGGAAGAAACAAAAACATGTATGACTAGGCGGCCGACCCGTCAATGGGGTTCGGCGCGCCCGTGTAACATCTCCGTGTATACATCCCGTGCCAGATGGGAATTATAGAAATCCAAGAAACAGGGTGCCCTTTGCGGGCTGGCTTTTGTCACTGCGTGTAAGACGAGCTGTACAGGTTCGGTCTGAAGAAGACACCCGTACTTGGGTCTTGGTTGGCCCGGAAGCTTGACATGTTTGACCAAAGGCCAAAAAAAAAGGAGGCGTCGACTTGTCAAAGACAGCTGCCCCCCCCCC
>PUHP01000013.1:76942-100590 GCA_006783085.1 Colletotrichum shisoi | reverse complement strand
AGTAGTTTTAATTGATTTCGTACGATGCTGCTTGATTGACTTACATAAATGGCTGGAGGGTAGGTGGAAGTGGGCGACTCACTATGATGGGCGACTCACTATGCATGTACGTTATATTTTACATCTTTATTATTAGTTATGAAGGTTATTTCTAATATAGTTTAATTAAAGCTTTTTAGGCTATAGTATTTATTAAGGTATTATAGTATATAGTAACTACTAGTAAGTTTGTAGTTAAAAGGGTGTTTTTTTCGCTAATGACTTAGGCCGTCAGTTGGGGCCTATAAAGGTCAAGCGGTCAAGCGTGGAGATCACTGAATGAGATACAACGGGGATGCCGACACCGTGACCGATGCTGCCGCGGGATATTTGCTGGCAGCCCACCCTCTGCGACCCTGAGAGCCGTCAATGGTCGCCCCCCTTCGAATCGTCCACTCAAAGGAACTGACCATTCGCGGGTTGAACTGGTTGGATGGGGACCTAGATCCCACGTCCCCTTCCCCCTTGTGTTGTAAGTACTGCTTTTGCTGCGGCTGCAGCAAGAGAAATCGCGAGAGGCCAGCAACAACGGCTGCTGGAGGGATCTCGGTCGGTTGGAAGGGGGAGGGTGGTCACATTTTGCTGTTACCCAAGATGCCGGGTAACTCAAAGTGAAATCGGGGACCTTAATCCGTAAATCTGCCGCGAAAGGAAATGGGGACAAAACTTGAGACGAAGAACCATGGGCCTTGGTTTCGTCTACGCGGTAAAAGAGACTGGCAGTGGCACGTTTCTGCCCCCCTCCCCTCTGCAGAGGACAAGTCGAGTCCCGTATGCAACCCATTTCCACGTCCTGTAACATCCCGGTAAGATAAGGAAGAGGCGTGTCACAAATTCCCCTTGCTTTTCGTCTCGATCGTGTTCGACATTGGCCCCCAGAGGGACCTACCTGTAGCTGATCTGAGATCAACGGCGTGGGCTTGGCTGGTGCCGTTAGGGGAACTTGTCTGAAACGACATGTCGACCGCGGTTCCCTCACTAGAGACGGGACGTTTGCCGCGCCGTGAGCTTTGGGAGTCGAGGATCATGGCGATGGGGTGATGTTTCTCCCGACGACTGGCACGGGATATTGGGATCACACGATGGATACAGCAACAATATATTTGAGCGCATTCCGTCGCGGTGTGGACGTGAAGTGGCATGCAGTTGTTGCGCTCTCTCGCAAACCCACGGCAGGGATCTTCCGTCGACTCTATTCCTTCTTCAAAGGATGATTCGATCCGGCAATGTATAGGCACAGCGGAAGCTACCTTGTCATGAAAATCATGTCGTTTCGTCACGCCTATTCCAGCACCAACTACTGTGCTGCGCCTCGATATGTGAGATAGCCGATATATACATACTAGGCGGCCATCGTTCTGTGGTTTGTCCAGGTGCGAGGCAAGATCTCTGGCTCGGGACCAAAATTGTTTGTTGGTGGGTATTGAAGACAAGGCCAGCTCAAGATAACGGAGACAGTCATTCAGCAAGAGTCAGGCCGTGTACAACAATAACAGAATCGTATTGACCGATAACAGGGCTAAGAACGCCACCAAACAAAAGCTCAAAGTAGGTCTGAATGCCGAACGTGGCGTTCGTTTCGATCCCTTTTGAATTTAGCACCTTCTCTCTCCTCTCCCTCCGTCAACCAACAGTTAAGGAACCCGCTGCCCACGCCGTTTTAAGTTCATATATTCCATTATCCCATATCAGACCGGCCCGTAGTGATAGATAGCCATTTCCCCGTAAGCCTATGTTCTGTACATCATAACTGAGACGTGTCGTTTTGGGGGTTCGGGTTCGCCGCTCTCTGGACAGCGGTAGTCGGCTGGTTGTTGTTCTTTCGGCTTGTCGCTTCGTGGGATTGCCGCCTATTGGGTCTTAAAAAGCAGAATCGCGCAGTGGCCGAGGTAGAAGTAGATGAAGTGCTTAGTTTCTGTGTCGCAAAGGTTAACTTACTGGTATCCACTGCACCAGGTACGCGTGATCGAATAATAGACCAACGCGTGAACTGTATACAAACATACCATGGGTTACGAAGCTGCCAAAGTTGCGACCGACAATGCAGTGCCATGTAGGACCCTTCCGCTCGTCGAACTGTGTGCCGGGAGCATGTCAGTGGCTGATCGCAATCGAGACGATAGAAGAGGATGAGGTTGGACAGACGGTTCGCTTGATGTGCTGGGCGATGTCCTGAGTGTCGCACCTGTCAGTAAACAGTATCCCCGCCAGATAAAAAGCATGTCGGCAATAATACCTTCTCAATGGTGAACTTGGCCATGGCCTCCTGGGCTACAGACGGGGTTGTCAGTACAACACGGCGGGGTTTAGCAGAGGGGCTTCCCTAGGAATGACGTTACGTACCAACTTCTATAGACTCCTGTTGCATATCGTCGGTCTGAAAGATGTCAGCATCCTGGTTTGGGGATTTTCAGGTCGTCGGCGAGCCTCACCATGTCGGCGCTCTTGACCTGCGCTAGACTCCCGGTCGCGTCAGCACTCTTCGTCGTACATCAGGATAGCAGGTTGCTCTGGTGTCACAACCCACCTTCCAACTTCTCGCGAGGGGCGGGTGAGGTGCTCTTTGCGTCGGCCATTGTGATAGGTGGTTACGTTGTTGATGTCTCTATTGTTTGCACACAATCATCAGCATCGATACAGGGCGTGGGTTTGGTTTGCGCAGCAGGACTTGGATGAGCCCCTTTTCCTACGTTCCGTCCGCTGCTGCGCCTTCGATCGCAAGGTGACTAACTCACTTGTGCGGAAAGAGGTTGTGCTGGATTGGTCAGCCGATTTTCGCAGACCTGTGGATCGCTTACTTACATCGAATGGCTTCAATCAGAAAACTGGCGTGGTTGGTGAGGTTCTTCGGTATGTGGTCGTCGCGTGTTTTGAGGAAGCCTGACAAGTGCCCGCGATCGAATCGTGGTTGGGTTGCCATGCCGCACGGATCACAGCTCCTTCCGGGGTGGCATGCTGCAGCATTTACACGCTAACGTGACATAGAAGGCGGGGCTGGTCACATGCTGATAGCGATAAGACTGGGGCGCAAGAAGGAAGGGAAAAAAACTTCATGCAAAGACCTGCATGGAAACAGTTCCTCCCAGACTTTCCTTTTCCTTTCGTGGCCTTGCGTTTATAGCCGCTACAACCTAACGAGCACTTGAGCTCATAGCCTTTCCTTACCAGTACAACTGTCTTTTGTTTTTCGTTATGAGATACCCTATAGCAATGTCTGCGACTACTGCTGCTCCTACCACATCAATGGAGACCTCCCGCATTTTCGTGAGAGGGCTCCCGCCTAAAATTACCGAAGCCGACTTTCGACAGCACTTCTCAGCTGGAGGTCGGGAGGTGACGGACGTCAAGGTCATCCCCCTGAGAAGGATTGGTTATGTTGGATACAAGACCCCCGAAGTTGCTGCCAAGGCGGTCAAATACTTCAACAGATCCTACATCCGGATGTCGAGAATTAATGTCGAACTCGCAAGGCCGGTATGTTGCAGCGCTTATCCAATACAAACCGACGCCAGAATACTCACACCCCTATCACAGATTGCTGATCCCGCCCCCCAGCACACAAATGGGAGTACCGGACAGACGCATGTGGCCACGTCATCAGGCTCGGCCGCGCCTCAGCCGTCTAGTACTGAGGAGAAGGATGCGAAGAAGAAACGCAAGCGAGAGGACTTGGACGAGTCGGACCCAACGCTCCGCGAGTTCTTGCAAGTCATGGGACCTAGCAAGAACGCAGCGAATGAGATGTCGGATGTCATGGATCCTGTTGCTGTGAAGGAGCAGAAAAAGCTGCTTCAAGACGACGAGAGTGACGATGAGTATGAGGCCATCCCGTCTCGGCCTGAGAAACGGCAGATGAGGGAGGAGCCAAAGGGAGAGCAGCGTACGGAGCCCATGCCAGAAAAGGATGAGGCTATGTCTGACGCTGCTCCTGCCCCTGAGTCTATGGAAGATGTGCCTCAGGAACAAGCCCCTACTGCTCCCATCAACACGGCCACAACAGATGACGATTGGCTTCGTTCAAGGACGAACCGGTTGTTGGACCTGGTGGACGTCAGTGAGGTGGCCCAACCTCCTGTCCAACAAAACAGCGGAGAGACAGCCGGAAAGGCATCCGCGGGACAAGGAGAGGTATCCACGGAGGTTACCGAGCTACCTAAGGCTGAGACCAAGGGCGGAACCATGGTCGATAACGCCTTGGCCCCCATTGAGAGCGTTGAGGAAAACGGCACGCTCGCCACCATCAAAAGAAGCTCCAGGCTGTTCGTGCGAAACCTACCCTTCAGTGCCAACGAGGAGGATCTGCGGGCGCACTTCGAACAATACGGAGAACTTCAAGAGGTAAGCAGACAACATGTTCTTTTATTTCGCTCAGTACCACACAATCGTGTGATGAATCCAGATAGGGACAGCTTACATCAAACGATGGTTGATGCGAACCTTGGATCGGTATTTTAGTAGATGCTTCGATTTCCTGAAAAATGATTGCCTTCCCTGTTGCTCATACGGAACTCATGAATGGACTCGGATCGCTAATCTCCCGTTAGGTACACTTGCCAGTCACTGTCGGAGGCGCAAGCAAGGGCTTCGCCATGGTGCAGTTCACGAATGCAGAGTCAGCCGTCGTCGCATTCCAGTCGACGGATGGTCAGACTTTCCAAGGGCGACTTCTGCACGTCTTGCCCGCTGAGGTAAAGCGCGATGCTGGGCTTGACGAGTTTGCAATTTCAAAGCTGCCCTTGAAAAAGCAGAACCTGATCCGCAAGAAGGCGGAGGCTGCGTCTAGCACGTTCAACTGGAATTCTCTGTACATGAGCCAGGACGCCGTCAACGCCTCCGTGGCAAACCGGCTGGGTGTGTCTAAATCAGAGCTTCTTGATCCCACATCGGCAGACGCTGGTGTCAAGCAGGCCATCGCCGAGACGTCGATCATCCAGGAGACTAAGGCATACTTTGTGTCGAACGGTGTGGATCTCGATGCCTTTAAGTCCCAGAAGCGGGGCGACACGGCTATTCTGGTCAAGAATTTTCCTTTCGGCACGACGATGGAGGAGCTGAGAACCATGTTTGAAGAGCACGGCACCGTTCTGAGGGTGCTGATGCCACCTAGCGGCACCATTGCCATCGTCGACTTTGCGCAGCCAGCGCATGCGAAGGCGGCGTTCGCCAAGCTTGCGTATAGGCGCATCAAGGACACAGTACTGTTTCTCGAGAAGGCTCCCAAGGACCTTTTCAAGAATGATGCCTCTGTGTCCATGACGCAGGGCAAGGAGGATCGGCCTGCCGGTGTTCAGAAGCTCAGTGTCACGGAGCTTTTGGGCCGGGGCGATCAGGGCGAGACCGACGTGGTTACAACGTCGCTGTTCGTCAGAAATCTCAACTTCTCCACGACGACAGAGAAGTTGGCAGAGACGTTCAACTCGTTGGACGGCTTCGTCTCTGCAAGGGTGAAGACCAAGATGGACCCTAAGAAGCCCGGACAGGTACTGAGTATGGGATTCGGGTTCGTCGTCTTTAAGACCAAGGAACAGGCACAGGCGGCTCTCCAGGCCATGGATGGTTTCGTGCTAGAGGGCCACACGCTTGCCGTCAAGGCTTCGCACAAGGGTGAGGATGCCGCAGAGGAACGCAGGCGGGAAGACAAGACCCGCAAGGCGGCGGGGCAGCGGACGAAGATTGTCATTAAGAACTTGCCCTTCGAAGTGACAAAGAAGGACATTCGCACCCTCTTCGGCACCTACGGCCAGCTCAGGGCGGTGCGTCTGCCCAAGAAGTTTGGCAATTCGACGAGGGGTTTTGCCTTTGCCGAGTTTGTCGCACCCAGGGAGGCGGAAAACGCACTTAACGCGCTGCGGGACACCCACTTGCTAGGCCGCAGGCTGGTTCTAGACTACGCAGAGGCCGAGGCGGTCGACGCAGAGGAGGAGATTGCCAAGATGCAGCGCAAGATCGGTGGGCAGGTCAACAAGGTCGCCATCTCGCAGCTCATGGGCCAGAACAGGAAGAGGGTGAACATTGGAGGCGACAACGTTGACGAGATGGACATGTGAATGGAGGGGCCGAGAAACATCAGCAACTCGGAGAGGATGAGATAGAATCGAACCCAATACATCAACGTATGTCTCTGTAATGGCACCGCAACATCATGTACCAGCCAACTAACTCCCTTCGCACCGGCACTATCGCTGCATCATTCTCGAGTACGTCTCGTCAGTGACATGACAATACTCGTACATAGGGTACTGACTAGCTGGAGCATGTCTGCTCTGTCTGTTCGATCCCCTCCTCTCTCTTCGCCTTCGGCGGCATGTCACTCTCTTTAGCTCTAGTAAACATCCGTGTCTATCTGTGTTTCTGTATGTCAATCTGTCTCGCTCATCCCTGGCCCCGCGATTTGAATCCCTGCCCACCCCTTTTACCCTTCTGGTCAACTCTCTCCCCCTCCGAGCGCACCTCCTGCAAAAAAATAACCCGTCCCGCTATTGGAGGCGTCTTTCCTCCATGGCGTCGACGAGGACGGGAGCGAAGGAGGGCTTTCATCAAACGGTCGGTGGGGTTGCGGAGGGCGAATGCAACTCACTACGGTCTGTGCTATTTGGCTTTGCCCCGTGCGCCGGGACATCGAATGGCAATAGCCTCACCTACGCGAGGATCAACCTCTTCCATCATCAGCGGGGTCGTGTTGAGGTCGACATCGAGGTCGAGGGCGAGGGAAACACAGGGGCGAATTCTTTACTATTCGTCATCTGTCCTTCTTTGGTCCAGCTGGACGGCCCTGGCTTTGCGGCTCGCCTGGCCTCATCGCCTCCTTGACCCATACGACAGGAATGCATATTTTCCCTTCCTCGGTGCTTTGTCTCTTTCTAATGTGGGCCACATACCAATGTAGTTGTGCCTTTTTCTCTTTCTACTATTTTGATCAGAACTCTATTCTTTTGTTGCCGTCTTTCTTGCTTGATGCTAGTGTGGAAAGGCTTTGGGGGCGAGGGAGGTCCAAAGTCAGCAGCAGCATTGAGCGACAAGAAACCATCCTCGCCATCTCCCCTCACCGAAAAATAAAAATAAAAATAAAAACGATAATGGTGTCGCTATTCATACATCTTCATTCTGGTCCCAGCCCTGAGAATAGAGAGAAAAACGCCGCTCAACTTGGTAAGCTAGAATGAGTCGCGGTGGTGGTGCTGATCTGATGATGCTAGCGGTACGTATAGATGCAAAATAAAAGTGCTGGTATGCAAGGGGGTCGGTCGGTTTTCCCTCGACGGGTGCCAACTTGACAACTTTGAGCTTCCAAGACTTTTGCCATGTGGAGATGGCCCTTGTCGGACTGGCAAACGTCCATGCACACACTTAGCAGCTGTGTGGCTCCAAGGGGAAAGTCCAACGGGCCCCATCTTGGCCTTGGCCCTTCAGTACCAGCTAACGACTGTCTCAACATTCCATTCCATAGAGCTGCCAAGTCATGTTCAGTCAGACTTGAGTCTCGCGATGTCTTTTGATCTTCCAATACAACTACCCTCTCCCTATCGTTCCGTATACACACCCTTCAGGCACTATCCTTTCTCCGGGGCTTCCCACTACTTCCCGCCCTCTCCTCTACCTTACTCGTCGTTCCCTTACACCTTTGCTAGCATGCTAGCAAGCTCCCCTCGGATCCTCGATCCGAACTAGCTTGCCGGAGCTTCCTGCGCCTATACGCCTCCTCTACAGTGCAGGCTCTCTCTTCTCGCCTTAGGTTACTTCTCTCTCTCTCTCTCTCTCTCTCTCTCTCTCATATACACAAACACACTTACACTCACTGGGCCCCGCCATCATCCCTTCGCTCATACAGAACCCGTTCCCGTTCCCAATAATGCTAGCAAAAAAAAAGGGGGTGAGATCTGCCCTTCACCCCGCTCCGAGGGTCTAGTCCTCATGAGTTTCGCAGCCCAGAGCCTCGAGCGGGGCCTGGCGGAAGCACATGCTCTGTAGTCAACTGTTCCAGAGAGGGCAGGGCTGGGGATGCTGACAGGCGTACCCGGGGAATGAGCGAGGAGAGAGAACGACGAGCCACGGGGCTAGTAAGGGGGTATAGGGAGTGTTGCCATTGATCTGGGACCCGGGGTGCCGGCCCAAATGGGTAGCTACTCCCACACTCACAACTAACTCGCTCTGTCATGTCGCCTCATTGCCATCTTCCATTTCCTCTCTCTCGGCAAGCCGCGGGTGTTTTGGACGTACCTTTCAACTGACCTCGTTCGTTCCCTCGCCTCCTGCCTTTAGGCGGGTGTACCTGACTTTAGGAACTTATATTGACGTACGTCCCATGCCAGTGTCATTTCTTTCGACAACCTCAAGCCTTATCACTTCCTCTTCCTACTTCTCTACTTGTGAATTGCCTAATAGCACAAGTAAATCAAGCAAGGCTCACAAGCACTTTCAAAGGACTTCTCGGAGAGGCGGAATCCCAACATACACTCCTTTTTCAGCTTTCCCATTTTTCCTAATTACAAAACACCATCCGGACACTCACTTCGCCATTATTACCCTCCATTCCAGCCAGTCCTTTCCAACAGGTGTAATTCCCACGAGGAATTCACAACCTTGGGTCCTATCACGCGGGAGAACAAGCGCTTTGGCAGGCCCTTGACTTAGCAACAAAACCCTTGCCAGGCCCCGTCTCGAAATTCCTGAAGAGCCATTCCTTTCACCTCTCTTTTTTGCCTCCCAACTTTCCTTCCATTCTTTCACTAAGGGGCTTCGTTCTTGTCAAGGAATCCATTTACAATCCAGTCCAACCGTCTCCAGTGGGAGAAAGGAAGAAGACGAAAGAACGGAACGAGCTTGACGCATCAACCAATCCTCATACCATCTACCACCTCCACACAGGAATCCCCGGCAACGCAAGATACTAACGCTATATACTCGAGAACCTCGCCAAATGGAGCACCCACGCCCGATGCTCCCGTCACAGCGCTACTCCCCTTCGCCCATCTACAGCTATGATAGCAGACGATGCACGCCGACGGGGAGGCAACCACTGAGGGAGTCAACTGGCAATGCCCAGTCGGCTGGCTCCCACCTCGGCAGCCTCGCCTCCTCTTGCCGCAACAGCCCTCTTGGTCTCTTCTCACCTAGTTTGACTAGCATACCCACGCCACCCATCGTGCCGTCCCAAGCTGGGCCTGGCTACAGGAGCAGCAACGGCCTACGAAGATCAGATGCCCTGCACATGGCAAGACAGACACGTCTCAACATCAACCCCATCTACTACGCTCCCGAGTTTCGACCCTACCGGGACAAGCAGGACCAGAAGGATCCCAACGAGAAACAAATCTGGCCTCGCGTGCTGGAAGATGCCTTCCTCGACTGTAAGATGTCTCCCTCCTGAAGAACACGACGTCCCTTTCTGACGTGTTTTTAAGCCCTGCTCATCATCCCTCATATGGGAAGGAAAAAGTACAGCATGCAGGGAAAGCAGTTCGGACGTAACATGCTCATCAGCGAGTACCTTTGGATTGCCTACTGCTGCAGCTTGCAGCCTGGACAGAAGGCTGAAGAGAGGAAGAGGAAGCAAGTATCCAGCCATATCCAAGTAGTGAAAAAGATGTTTGAGAAGCACCGCTGCTGTAAGTCGACCCCCCCCCCCCGTTCCCACACTTGTATCAATGACTGACATTCTACCAGATCACTTCTTCTTCGTCAAGGACCCCGACAAAAGCGAGGCCCGTCTTAAGGACAACATGGAGATCGCCTCCTTCAAGGATAACCCGGTTCTGATCGCCCTCGCTGAGGGTCGTCTTCCGGATGTCCGCCCCAACTATGAGTACTTCGCCCAGATTCTAGCCATGGACTCCCACGTCGTCATGAGGCCAAAGACGGCCTGGATCTTCGTTGCCTCCAACAACGTGAGGATGGACGAGGATGGCGAGGCGTACGACCACCATGGCAAGCCCCTAGATAAGAACTACTACCCCCACCTGGAGAAGAACATGCACAAGGAAGACATCACCTCGAGAGGTCTCAACGGCAGTATTCTCTTACATGAGTACAACAAGGAACTATCACAAAAGGAGTCCGCCGCCGTCACCGAACTGGCCCAAGAATGGGAGGCCAAGTTCCCGCCTCTGCACAAGTCGCTTGAGCACGCGATCCACGACAACAAATGGCTCGACATCTTGGAGATGACAGTCACGCTGGAAATCCACCCCCGCAGCAACTTCCCTGCCGGCTCCGAGCTCAACGGCTTCGTTGAGTTGAGCATCTCCCTGCCCGCGCTCCAGAACCACCGCTGGAAGTGCGTCACGAAGCTGGCGCGTCCGGAAGAGCTGCGTAGCGCCGATAACGACGCCTTCGTCGTTGAGCAAACAAGCGAAATTGGCCTACAATACATACACCGACCGGGATGTCAGGAGGGCAAGTTTGAATGTGACTGCCGCAGCCGTCCTAGGCAGGACGTCCGCGTACCCTTCCCCGCAGCCGAGTGGGCCAGCATACTTAGCACATGTGCTGTCTACCTCGAGCCCATGGAGGACAAGTCCAAGGTGGATGTCAACGATGATGAAAGAGCCAAGGCCGCCGAAGACGCCGCGCTCGAAGCCGAGCGGACCACCGCCGAGCTGATTCAGCAGGTCGGCATGTTCCAGGAGCTGTGGTCTGCCCCGCCCGACAACTCGGACCGGCGCGTGTGGACGCGCCGCGGCATTATCCTCTGGAAGTTTCGCACGATTCACGCTTTCGATGACAAATGGAACCCCATCTTTGAGAAACCAGCACCACAAAAGGGCAGAAAACCTGCCGACGAGGATGGCGAGGAGCATGGCGCTTCGTCGAGGCGCGAAGGTCGTTCAAAGCGGGTTTTCAATCCCGCCGGTACTACCTGGCGGTTCCTCACGGCTCTGGATCCCGTCTCCTCGGCCCACCAGCAGAACGTCTGCATCAATCCCGCGGCTGCCTCCGGCCGTGACATGCTCATGGCTCCGACACCTCCCTACTCTCATCACCTCGCTGCCGTCATGAACGACAACCTCGGCTCTGCTTGGGAGCCTGTCTCGATGGCCGGCCAGCTGCCTAGCCTGGCATCTACCGGGACACTCGGAATGATGGACAATTTCTCTCATGGGCTGGCGACGCCTCCACCAACGGCATCAATCCACTCGTCGTATGCGAGCAGCTATGACGGCAGCCACGAGCTGGCCAGCGGGTCTCATCACCACCACCAACTCGACTTCCTTGCCGCAGCTTGCACTAGCTCCATGGACAGCCAGAATACTCTGGTCACTGACATTGGCTCGGCTCCTGCCGATCCTTTCCTGTCGGCTACGGCGGGCATCCATGTTTCAAACGGTGTCGGCGTCGGTGTGTACGATGAAGGGGATGTTGAGGGAATATCCGATTGGGATACTGCGACGTCGTCCTTTCACAGCCTCAATCACTGGAACGGCTGGAACGAGTCGTCCGATGCCAAAACGCAGCAATGGCAAAACGAGAACCAGCGCAGCGTGGCGGGCAACGCCAGCCTCTGGACCGAGGGCAAGGACCACCAGACGTGGAACCAGCCGCCGTGGGCCCAAGCCGTCTCGGCAGTCGCTGCCGTGGCCGGCACGGATGGTAGATCCGGATGGTCGCCTGTGGACCAGCAGCGCGGGCTGCCCTCGCTGGACCAAATTAGCCCGCTCAAGTCTCTGGCCGGCAGGAAGAGGGCGCGCTCCAACAGCCTTGACATGGAGAACCGGGAGAACTACCCCGCCACAGCTATCCAGAAACTGGTGCACCATCGAACGCCGGCCTCTGTGATGGATAAGGGCGGCCACGGACACCACAGCTGGGAATGAAACATTTACAAGGCGGTTGGTGGATTGTGAGAACGTAAACTATTTGCAAGGCGAGTGGGGGATACTCATTTAACACCCTGTGAGGCACACACTCGCATGCAGCGGGCATCTGAGTAAGAGAAAGGGGGATTAAGAAGCTTGTGCGGACTTGGTGGGATGACTGACGACCGACTCATGTGTGAAACGCTACAGACAATGTCTCTTCGGGGGGGGGACAGGTTAAAAGAATGTGATTTAACGTGCTGTTGGAAAGAAGCCGCACCCGTCGATACCAAAAAACCTGCCATGTGGAATTAGTACAGGGACCAGGTGCGTTTCATAGGGCAAGGGAAAGAAAGAAAAAAAAAGAAAACAAAATTTGCTCCGGTTTCCATACCATGGTTGCATTGGTCCGACAAGGCGTGATGTTTCTCCTGTCACCTTTCATGCCCGCAACGTGAGTTTGGACGAGCTAGTGGTTCAGAGAGCTTCGCCGAAGGATGAGATGAAACTCATAGAATGGGGACTATGGAAGGAAGTTGGTGTCTTGTCATGTATTCGCATTCGGGGGCCACCTGGTGTGGGCGATTTCTTTTCCATCAGCGTTTGATGTGATGGAAGCTTAAACATCAGATGATCCCATGCATGCCAAGACCGGCGTTTTGTGATACACACCAGAACGACTGCCAAAATGCGGTCCCTCGTTTCTTCGCTTCGCATAATCGCGGTGGCTGTCTGGTCGATGGAGTCGAGTGGAATCGTCGCCTCTGTGGCGTCCAGACGGAGTGGTGCTGCTCCATTGTTGATCGACAGCAAGTGGGACATCGAGTTGCGTCTTTCATTCAAAGAGGATGAGATGCGGATCAGAAGCAGGGGTGGAGCGCACGTGAGCACCTATCGTGCTATGTACTGCAATAGGGGCACTCGGAAGAGTGATTGTTGGGTAAGCGGAGGATGCTCACAGCGGTTCTTCTTTTCCCTAGTCGGGATAGGAGAGAGTTGCGGATGGTGGCCCGAACAATGTCGACGATAGACACCGATGAGACACTGCGCGTCTGAACGTTGGCGACCGCAATGTGTGAACAGTGGCGAAGGTGGAGAAATTATGGTTGGACAGTAATGTTTCTGCTCGCAGCTTGAATGGTCTACGTGCGTAACCGTCAATTGGACATGGACTTGAAATTGTGGCAGCTGTTGATCGCGTGTCGTCAATCTCGCCGTGGTAGAGAGCAAGCACTGTCGATTGAGCCTAAGCCACGATTGGGCAGAAGCCGTTAAAATAGATCTTGTGTCGTGGCGGACTTTAGTGCACAAAGAGAAGATCAAGGTGCGCACAGACAGTCCGACACAGACGGTTGGCGAATTCCCACCAGGGACGAGAATGCAATTGTTTGCCGGGGCATGCCTTAAAGGTCGACGTATCCGGGGCATTGAGCACGGAGGCGTAGGCGACAATCCCTCGGCAACAAAAGGCATGGTCCACGGTACATAGGGGGCCGTGGGCCCTTGTTTCGCGTCAATTTGCATTGCACTCTTATAGACGCCGTGTAGGCGTCCAAGCTTATGCTTCCAATCCTTGGTGGGCTGCTATGAGTACACACCCGTTCTGGTTTGCTGCTCTTCGGTTCGCTTGGGTTTACTGGTCCTGGCCGGATTTTGGTGCCGGTGGCCGTTGCAGTAGCTCACTGATGATCCCGAGTGTGAGAATTGAAGTAGGTCGGTGCTCTGAAGTGGGTTGGAATCCAATATATCCGTGACTCTGTCCGTAACAAAGGAAATAAGGGACTCTTGGTTAGGAGTACAGATATTCATACACGCCTTGGAAGCATCTGCACTTCCGATTTGGTATCAGCCAGGTCTGGCACAGAGCACTGGTCAGCGCTCGTAGTCGCCCGGACCGAGGTGGGGACTTGTTCCTCGACCGTCTGGCGGTAGTCTGCGCCAACGGTAGCCATTCGAGCCGATTACCAGACCCTTGTTTCTGGGCAGCGCGGCAAAGCGAAGAGGGAATGAGCGAGGCTGAGTCGATCTGGCGGGTGACGGTTGTGGAAGCAGAAAACAGGCAACGAAGAGAATAAGGTGGACGACGGGAACAGGTCGGCGCGTCGATGGTGGTCAATCGGTGGTCGGTGGAACAAGCAGGAAAAGTGCCAATTTTGGCAGGCGCCGCCAACGTGCAGAGCGCTCGTTGCCAGTCAAGGTAGTGGGGGACCCTTGTGTCTGGAGCTCGCCTATTTCCAGCAGGGGCCGCATGGACATGGTTGACTGGATGAGGTGCATTGGCTGGCTCCCGACTCTTGGAGAGTGCGAGCCCCTTGTTCCAGATTTTGCTGTGAAGCATGAAGGCTAAAGTCTCCCACCCATACGTTTTAGCCTGTAAAGGTACACGTTTCGTCGTTCGGTGCCCATCCTTGGACACAGGCGTCGACACGCACAACAGGAACCGAGGCGCCTGCCACCCCTGCTCGAGATCGGTACAGCCCCACAAGGGCTGGTACCTTACAGCGGCAGAGCAGCGCCAAAGGGTACATCGAGCCCCGTTGCAAGCCCCACCCGCTCGCAGGTTGCAGCGCTGGGTAGCCCGTAGCGCGGACCATCTCCCGTCAAGTGCCCACTGCCCCGACGTCTCCCCCGGCCTCCAAGCTGCCATACACTACCGCGACCTCTGCCAAGACGTACATTTCGACGTCAATCGTTCCTTGTCAAACGTCAGCCATGGGGCCTTTTGCGCATCGTGCTCGACTGGCGACCAGCAGCTCGCACCAGAAACATGCCCTCTTCGTCGTCCCATAGTAAAAGCCCTGTTCGACCCTTTCTATGGCCGTCCCCTCCTCGGCACTCGAGCGGTGTCGCGCGCTCTTTGGCCAGATACCCAAAAGGCCCCCTGTCCGAGTGTGCGCATGCCGTCCCCCCACCGCTGTCGTTTGGGATCGCGACTCCCAAGATGCGCCGCATGGGTCTTTGCTTGCCAGTCCGAGGACCCATCTGTGTCGATCTTAACTCTCACCCACCCTAGTCGACTGGCTGAGCTGCGAGCAAGAAGAAAGGCATAAGTCTAGACGTGTAGGGATTGCCCAGGGTAAGGCGGCAGATGTAAGCCATGCGTTGCCGCGCCTGAGGAGATAATCGTGATATTAAACCCAACCCAGTCGCACATCCCAAAATGGTCTTCTGGTCTCGACCTTACCTCCCGCATCGACCACACGCCTCTCTGTCCGGCCTCTCTAATTCCACGGGATTCGACAAAAGGAAGAAACAATCGCATTGTTTCCCTTTTTCCCTGGTGGCCTATTGTTCTGACCGCCTAATTTCCACAGCCCTTGTTGTACGCGCTTGAGGCAGGCAGGCACCTCCCTTTATCCGCACATTGTTCCTTCCTCTTTCCTCCCCAGACAAAGTCGACCACCTGGGTTGTGCGCTCTTGCCTCACCTTTGGGCCTTGTCGATTCCCTCACATGTAACAGCACAGAGGGCCTTACTTCATTTGTCTTCTTTAACTTTCTTGTTCTTGACTCAGCTGGTACCGGACTGCGCCAGTCGTATTAATCATTAAAAGAAAATTATTAAGTGTGTGCGTATGTTTGTGTGTGTGTGTGTGCGCATACACAAACAACTAACTTGGTCCTGCTCAACGCTTCTGTCCAGTCAACAATATTTGCCTACTTCATCAGATAGGTCGCGTACTTAAGGGCTCTCAAGAGAAGTTTTCTATCTCAGCCTCTTCTCATTCAGAATTACAGCAAACACACAAAAGCAGCAAGACAGCCACAAAGTCTTATCTTTTCGAATCTTTAGGAAAGACCTAACTGGGAAAAAACACGTCAACGCTCTCCTTCCTTCTTTGTAGCCTCACCCAGTTTGTTTACCTCCTTCCCTCCAGCTCACAAAAGTAAGCCCTAACTTCTTCCACCAGCTAGAAAGCTCCCACTCCTTCTGAGATTTTTTCTTTCTTCTCAAAAATCCATCACCACAATCCATCACCACAATCCATCACTCAGCCTTCTCTTTGGAATCGCGTCGCAAATTCATCAAATCTTTCCTCACCACTTTTTGCTCTGCGAGCTTCATTAACAGCTTCCTATTCACACAACCCAATAAATCCTCTTCCCCCTTTTACACAAAAAAAGTACCATTACCCCATTCACCTCACCACTCACGACAATCACCATGGTTCGCCGCAACTCCCTCGCCGTTGCTATCGCGACCATGCTGGGTGCTCCTCACCTTGCCGAGTCTCACACCTGGGTTGAGCAGCTCAACCGAGTTGCCGCCAACGGCACCCTCATCGGCCCTGCTGGCTTCTCTGCTGGATGGCCTGGACGCATTGGTCCCGCCTTCAAGGACGCTACGTTTACTAACCGTATCCCGAATGATGGCTTCGCCATGTGCAAGCAGACCCTCGGCAACCAGTTCGAGGGATTCCCTGTCCTCACCGCTGCTCCCGGCGATTTCGTCTCTCTTCGCTACCAGGAGAACGGTCATGTCTCTCTTCCTGGCGCCCCGGAGAACAAGCCTCTGAACCGTGGCACCATCTTCATCTATGGTACCACCCAGCCTAAGCCTGAGGACACCCTCTTTGATGTCCACCGCGAGTGGACTACTGATGGCAAGGGTGGTGACGGCCGTGGCCGCCTCCTGGCTACTCGCAACTTCGACGATGGTCAGTGCTACCAGATCAACGACAAGTCCATCTCTCAGGAGCGCCAGGCCAAGTTCCCCCACGAGGCCGCTCAACCCATGGGCCGTGATCTCTGGTGTCAGTCGGCCGTCCAGCTCCCTGAGGACCTGGCTCAGGACTCGGACTACACCCTCTACTGGGTCTGGTCTTGGCCCACCCTCGTCCCTGCCGCCGCTGCTGCCTCTCAGAGAGGCCAGTTCGCCGACTTCCCCGCCGGCTTCACCGAAGACAAGCGCGCTGTCACCTCTGAGGATGTCATCATCCCCGAGATCTACACCAGCTGCTCCTCCATCAAGGTCAAGGGCGAAAAGCTGGTCAGTGGCGCCGAGGCTGCCTCGGCCTCCAACACGGCCACCGACAAGCTCGCTGCCTTTACTTTCCTCGAGAACCCCGACTACAACTACAATGCCATCAAGGACCAGCTTGCCAACCAGTTCCAGGTCAGCGTCGACGGTCAGGATGCCCCCATCAACTCCAACCCCAACAACGGCACTCAGAGCAGCGCTGCGGCTACCTCTGCCTCTGCCACTCCCAACGCCCCCGCTGCTGGAGTTGCTGATGGCACTGGCAACGTTCGTGTAGTCACTGTCACTGCCGATCCTGTCACCCTCTACTCGATGGTTACCGTCACCCAAACTCCTCAGTCGGCTCCCACTCCCACCCAGAACCCTGCCGGTGGTGATGGTGTTGCTCAGGCCAGTGTCGGATCCTCCCCTAAGGGTCGTCACATCCGTGGCAGAGACTCTTGGAGCTTCAGCCAGCGCGACTAAGCTGTTTATGTCAAGTCATGCAAGCACTATCAGGGGCAAAACACACTTAGTGATCAGTTCGTCGACTGCTCTGTCAGGAGGCATGACACCAATCAACACCCCAGCTTGCTTTGACAAGTACAAAACTGAATCGTATTTTTCACGGTTCAAGGAACGGCTTTCTCTCTTTCTTCCTTTCTTTTCCTTTCATTCATTCACTTCTCAGCAATACCCAGCATTGCCTGTCGCCCTCTTGGAGGATGGGCTCTTTCCAGTTATTCAGTCACTCGGTACATACTGTTACAGTCATCACGTTCTCCTCAGCTTTCCGGCATTCACAGTCACGGAATTGGACAATGGGTTATGAACAGGAGTATCAAGGCATCATTTCGGATTGCAAGCATCGCCCCCAAGGAACCTGTGTAGGCAGGGTTTTTCTTCTTTTCTCTTGACGACTCTGGCATATAAACGGAATGGAATTTCTGGTGGCGTTGGAGGACAAAGGATGATACCAACTTCTTTTTCTGTCATTGCCTCATTTGGCTTCGAGGTCTTTCTCTTCTCTTTCTTGTTTTCAGGTCTGGTATGGTTCGGGAAGCATATCCCCCATATTTCTCATACTGCGCTGCTTCCAATATCCAGCCTTTGTGTCTCCCTCTGGGATGGGTGGCTTGACGCTGCACTTAAGAGACACTGTGGGGGTGGGTGGAAGAAATGGGTGTGAAATGGAGGATGAGGCAACACATCGAATGTTTATGGAACGCAGAGGCTATAGTACTCGACGGGACGTTTGGTAGTACTATGGAAGCTAGTTCCCACACTTCTCTTGCAAACTTTTACGTGACTAATGTGATGCAACATGATTATGTCTTTTGTGGAGTGACTTGGAGTGACTTGTTGTGCGCCCTTGCTTGTTTGGTTCTTTGCAGGGGTTTTCCTCTTGAGTCATCACTCAGACTACATCTCAAGTTCTTGGGATGACTCAGGTGATGTAGATTGCCAAGTCAGATGTGACTCCTGTAAATTAGACAGCATGGCTGTGATAAAATACAGGGCTAGACATTGTTATTGACGATGGCTGAGCAATGTTGGATGTGCCTGCTCTACAGGCAGACAGCCCGCAAACTTACCAAGGGTAGGCCCCCCAGCAAAACACGTTAGAGTATACCAGAGTTTTCTGGAGGGGCATAGTGCGTCCATATGTATGCCACTGGTTGAAAATTCGAGAAGCCTCTCCTTGTCCGGGGCTGCTCGTGGCTTCAGAAAGTCCGGATGACACTACTTGCAAGAGAGAATAGGCGGGAGACCTTGCCCTCATGAGCCTCTCATTTCGGGTCAGTTCTTGTGCCTCAAACGGAGGAGGTAGGAAAACTCTCCCATCGGCCAAGGCAATGCAAACATGGATGGAAGCTCAACCCTCAGGGCCTGCTCTCCGATCGGCCTCGTCAGCCTTGAGATGCGATGCAAGAAATAGTGAGTGCAACGAGGTAACGGCTTGGGAGGTTGGAAGCGGCAGGAGTCGCCCTCAAGTAAAGGCAGCTCACGAGATACGCGGGTCCAGTTGCTAATGAACATGACTATCTGAGAGGACGAGCCTCTGATTGTCCGCCGTCTGGGAAAACTACTTCGAAGCTGCATATAAGCAAGCCCTGTAGCGGCCAGGAAGTTCCCGACGGATTGAAGGCACAGCGGCGCGTCCCTCTTGAGGGGTTCATCTCTACCGGCCTGAATGCGCCTCGGCCTTCATAGCCTCAGGTCGACATTAAGGCACCAATGCGCTTTGGACCCTCGAAGTTTCGCTACCACATCCGCATCTCGGACCGCCAACCACGCCAACCCCTCGTACATCGACCAGCCGTGTGCCGATCCTCTAGACTAACTCACATCTCACCGCACTGCGCGATGACGACGTCCTGGTTTGGCTGGTCCTTGCCGCGGTACCCCGTCTTGGTGGCCTCCATCATCTTGACAATGTCCATGCCGTCGACGACCTTGCCGAAAACGACGTGCTTGTTGTCAAGAAAGGGTGTCGGGACGGTGGTGATGAAGAACTGAGAGCCGTTGGTGTTGGGACCGGCGTTCTACGGGCGCAAAGAGGGCATGTCAGCAAAGCACCATCATCGGGCCAGCGACACATGCCAGAAGGAGGTGGTCCCCGGGGGAGGACTTACGGCCATGGAAAGCAGGCCTGGCTGGTCGTGCTTCAAGTTGAAGTTCTCGTCCTCGAACTTGGAGGACCCGTAGATGCAGACGGAGCCCGTGCCGTCGCCGTTTAGGAAGTCTCCACCCTGGCACATGAAGCCTTGGATCTGCAACGCGTCACTGTCAGTCTCGTGATATTCTCTATCCCGTCGCCGCATGTCCCTGGAGAAAGAGCCGGGCTCCTGGAGAGGGATTGCGGTAGGTGGCTGACTCACTATGCGGTGGAACTTGGAGCCCTTGTAGCCCTGCGGACGGCCACGGGCGTCCTTGGACTCGCCGGTGCAGAACTGGCGAAAGTTCTCGGCCGTCTTGGGCACGACATCTTTGAAGAGCTCGAAAGTGACGCGGCCCAAGGGTTCACCTGTATTTCGTTTCAAGAGGTCAGAAACAGTACCTGGGATGGATGGGCGAGAGAACCCTGATCGCCGGAGGGGGAGGGGGGTCGGAGACGGAAGACGGCGGAGGCGGAGGGTAAGCCAAGAAGCCGACAGAGACCAGAGCCATCAAGTCAAGATGCTGAGCCACGGCCCTCCTCCGTTGTCGATGACAGGGTCTGTCTGCTGTATGGCCTCTTCTTGGACGACGGCGCCGGCTTGCGGACTAGATGACACGCCAGGCCGGCATGTAGGGCGGAACCTTGGTGCTAAGCCGTCTGTCTCGGCATGTGCACACGTGGACGGCGTCTGCGGATGGCTCCGACGGTTCCAAGACCTCCCTTCTATCCCATGAAAGCCCAAGACATTGGAGCCCATCACTCCCCGGGTCCGCCAGCTTGGTCCTTAACCGCCCCCCCCCCCGCAGCACCTGAGCATAAGAAGAGGTGGATGAATGGATGCCCCAATGAGGAAAGGCGTGGACATACCGCCAAGGGTGATATCAAAAAAGACCCTATTGACGCGATAGCGTTAGCTCTGGAAAGCTCATGAAGAGGTCGAGGCTCGGGGTAATGAAGGATCCGTCTCCATGGCCCCTCCCAGCCCCCCCCCCGGCGCACACAAGAGGGTGTGGACGCGTGAGCTCAGCCACCGCCGGCGGTCTGGCAGACCCTGGGAGTTAGGTATCGATGAGGGGGTTAACAGGACAGTTCGGTGAGATGGGAGATTTGGGAGGCAGAGGTTGGCGGAGACGGTAGAATAGTCTTGAACCCGGAATTCAGCTCCGTATCACGAGAGCCAAAGGAGCGGTGCAGGTTTGCTTTCTGTCGTCAGACTTACAACGGGTTGCCGGATTCTGGGAGCTTCGTAGGAGGCATGATTGGTTCGGTTTGCGGTGGTATCCGTGTAGGTACAAAGTCGGTGTGGGAAGCAAGGCAAAGGGGGGGAGGAATTGGAAATGGAATGGTCCCGCGTGTTCACACCAGTCGCTAGATTGTTTGTTTCTCTCCGTCAGCGCCGTGGGGCTGTGCTGCGCTGTGCTGTGGGATGGAGGGGATAAAAGGTGGTTCACGCTGCTAGGAACTTTCAGTCGGGGAAAATCATGGGATTAAGGCTGTGTGGAGCTGTGATTGAGGCCCTGAAGCTCTGAAGCACTGGGGCAGCGAGCCGAGTTGTCGGAACCGGGCAGAACGTGTGGGGACCCCGACAACCATCATCCATCCAGCTGGTTCGGTGACCTGATCAGACTTTGGAAAACTTTCCCACCGAACGGACTCGATTGCAACTGCCTTAATCCAGAGCGTTGTAGGCGGCACCAAATCCGAGAGGTTTAGTGGGGGAAGTTGATCATATCAGCCCAGCCGGCTGTTGCCAAGAGACGTGCAAGACGCCCACTAGCCGTGAAGCGACAGCCCGAATGCCACCCACAAGCTTGACCGAACGATCCAAGCCTGGAGAGATGACTCTTTGAAAGTAACGGCATAACATTCCGTTAATCTTTCAATGGTTTGTTCTTAGGTACTCTACAGCAACCGGTAACACTATTTGCTTGCTATCAGCCACAGAGGACCATCCTCCACTGAAGCTAGGAACGAGAGGGCTGCGCCGGCGAGCTTCATCGCGAGATCTATCGAGTACGGTTGACCGACGAATAGTGTTTAATGATGACCCTGTTTTCTTCTCGTATTGTGACAGCACTAGACATGGCCCCGACTGGCTACAACACCTGAGCCAGTCTGGTACACATAGGCCATTACGAAGACTCGTGACTCGAGGACCACGCCCCAGAACTCGCTGCTTTGCTTTGTCCGCGAGGCCAGGAACGAATCTGTCGGCTCAACTTGAACATTTTTGGCATCTGCTTGCATCCTATGGCTTTCCATTTAACGCCAACACCCATCTGTTTCGGACAACAAGGTGCAGGCTATAACGAAGCCATCGTCAGCGTAACGGAGGATGAACCATCGAAGTACAGAACTTACCAACCGGCCCGGTGCTTCCAGTCTTTGCCATCTGCTGACCCAGACCAAAGTCCCGGAGCTCTGAGAAGCCCGATCCGTGAAGAAAATGGGACCGGATGGTCGACTGCCGGGGATATGCTACTGTTACATGGGACCTCAGCTTCTTCAAGCCAAGAACCCAGCCCCGTGATGCCGACCGAACTCGCCCGGGCCGTCTCCAAGGCCGTCCGGGAACTCCACGTCGCCGGAACAGCACAAACACTATCCGGATATCTCCTCGACACGGGCTACATCCAGCGCAAGCCCCACGCGCTCTCGGGCTGTGTGCCCCACTTGACGGTCAGCTCTACGAGTCTTCAGCACGCCGCTGCACGAGGGACTGTCCTGCACCCGGAAGCACCGGAGCGCCATGTGGCATAGTCCTGACGATGCGGTAGGCCTCGCCTCACTTCTTCTTCCTCGGGTCCGAATGGTGGAAAGATCAACAGCACAGACGGCGCAACACTACAAGACCTGCTGGGACAACCGAAACTTTCGGGAGGGCCGTAGCCCTGTTCGGTCGTCGTCCGTGCCGGGGCCGGGGGTTGCCGAAGATAAAGCGCCTGTCGACCAGCAGAGACGGCGAGCCCTAACGACGCCAGCCCCCGAATGTCTCCCACCCTCCCTGACCACACTCACTTGACTCGGGGATGGTCCGAGTAAGGCGGTCGCAGTAGGGGATGGATGACAAGCGAGGTTTGGGGACAGATTCGGATGCAAAAAAAAAAAAAAACAGTGCATTGTTAAGCTCTCGTAATCGAGCAGAAACCAAAAGAAAGGCCTGGTTGTCGGGTATGAAACAATGGACCGGGCACACTCGCATACACATAACACAAGGTAGAGAGTATGGATACGCCTGGGAGAAGAGGCGATGAACGGAAAGAAACGTCGACCGAAATAGTCGTCGGCTTTCAAGTCCAAAGAAAACTCTTACGATGAACGCGGAAGGAATGTGCGCTCAAATGCCTCCATCCTCTCTGCCACCATCAAACCGAGCGAGGAGGAGGAGGGGGTTGGACCAAGACTGGGATCCATATGTAGCCAAGGCGGTCCTTCTTGGTTCTTGAGGCCTCAAGGAACACCGCGAAACTCCGCACGCGGTCATGCGTTGTTACCGAATACAGGTACTCTGTACGTGGTTGCGAAAACAGTGCCCCCCGCATCGCGTTGGTTTCTCGCCCGCCTTCTTTTTCCTCCCCGGCGGTAGTGACTTGTCTGTCTCCCGAGTCCCAAGCGAAAAACGCGCAAGGAACCCCGCGGACTCTGCAATCTGCTGCAAGCTGGGCTGGGCTGGGCTGGGCCGATTGCGCAGGAGCAGCAGGCCGCGTCACGAAATGTTGGGGTTGATTGCTTGTCGCATGCCCAGCCTCTCTTGGCTTGAGGCTGGGGAGGGGTCTTGGGGCCTCCGGGTTTGCTTACGATTGAAAGGATTCTATCCCTCTCGTCTGGTGCGGAGTATCCGTACTCTGTAGTGTGCATCTGTATCCGCACGCCATTCGAACCGAGTCCCGCATAGTGATCTGGAGGACCGGAAGACCCTTCAAAGTTCCTTCAGAGTCCGACCCCTTCTGCTGATAGCTTCAACCCCGTTCCTCCGGACGGCGCGGGACATAGCGCGTGACCGGCCGGGTTCAGCACTTGGACCTCCACCGACTTTCCTCATTTGCTGTGCCGCCCGTGGCATCGCGCCGTCGTTATCGCAGCGGGCTAAGTTGACAGGAAGCTTGTAGCCGAACACAGTCCAGGCCCTGTCAAAGACGGAGATGACGCGGGCGCAGTTGATCAACGAGACCATCAGGGAGTGAGTGCCATTACCC
>PUHP01000013.1:61794-76810 GCA_006783085.1 Colletotrichum shisoi | reverse complement strand
CCCCCCCCCCCCCCGGATGCCGCGGCGTCAAGGATCGACAGCACCAAGCAAAAGATGGACGAATAGGGGCGGTACAATGATCTCATCCATTCCTTGCTGACGGCCACGGCCCATCGGAATGCATCTACTGGAGTCTAGTGCTAATGTACAAACGATACGATTCGCGAACAGGGCCTCAAAGACTCCAGATTCTCATACATGTTACATGATACAGCGGGGGTGCCTATTGGGACACATCGTGGGGGTTTTTTTTTCTCTCCCCTTCGCACGGCGGGCGGTTGGTTTCCCCCACCTCACCCACGCATTCCTGCCGGGGGGCTGCTATCCGTACTTCGCTTGCCTATGGCCTCCCGTTCAAGTCGATCATTGTGGCGTCAAAGATGGGTGCCCGCGGTGGCAGACTTACAAAACACCAGACCCATTGGATGCCGTTGTTCGACAGCGGTGGCGGCCAAGGGTACGCGGTCAAACGATGGTGGCATACGAGGGTTGGTGATTTGGAATCGGCACGTCTTCTTTCAACGTTCAATGGTTCCTCGACACAGCCCGCCCTGCCCCAGTTCGCACGTAACCTTGGGGAGGACAAATCAAGAATGCACATGATGGCATAGTCATACTCGAGGGATAGAGAATTAAGCATTCGGCTTCCGCACGACTCGTGGCCTGACATCACGACGCCGAGGTTGCGAGACAACTCGTGCCATCTGTGGCCAGGGACTGACCCAGAGAGGGAAGGGTGGCAAAGAAGTATTTCTATTTCCGCCAAGAGGCGGGATGGTGGATAGGTCAAAAGTCAGAATCTCGTTCGACATCGTCAAAAGTACAGTTCCGGGATGGCTGCAGAGAGTTGAATTCGACTGCGCGAGTCCCGGATGGAATGTTGCGGTGTGGTTGTCGCTAACCATCCAACGATCCGATGAATTCTGCAGAACTGCCCCGGCAGACGGCGATGAATCTCAAATGCGTCCGGTCTGAGGCCCCAAGGTCCCATCGAGACGCTGATCGGCAACGTTTCGGCGCGCGTTGAGAGCGTGAGGACGATGATGGCATGATCCCAGTTGTAAGCCAGGGGCCCTCTTCGACCCCAGCCTTCCGAAGATTCCTTTCCTTCCACCGACCACCGTGAGAGACTGCTGGGCGTTGGCTGACACCTTCATTCTTTCTGTGGGTAATTCCATCCCGTCGGTCCAGGACACAAACGACGGGTGGAAGTATTCGCTAGTCCCCATGAGTGAGCGAGTAGTTAACAGCTTGGGCACGCAGCCAGCCACCAGGCGGATCGGAAGGCAAGAGAGACAACACCGTTATCGTTGTCTTTTGTGCGTGCGTGTTTGTACATGTGTGTGTGCGTGTGGTTTATGGCCAAGCGAACGGGAGCCAAGCTGCTCTTGTCGCCGTCATCAACGGCGGGGATAATCTGGTGGTGTGTCCGGACTTCGGAATCGACGGTCCTCACCTTCGGTCAGCGTCATCATTCTTCCACTGGGCACCAGTCATCGGCTGCCGTATCCCCAGATTTACTCATACTGTCGCTCTGTTAGCTACGGATCAAGCGGCCGATTCTGTCTTCTCACATGCACGCCACACCCGCACACGTGAGTCGTAGTCGTCCACCATGAAACAGACATCTTCGTACTCGTACCAGTACCAGCACCAGCACCAGCACCAGTACCAGTACCGACAGCCAGCCGGCCGACTGGTTGCTCCTTTGATACGCCTTCCATTTGTCGACAAAGACACATGTTGGCCGAAGCAGCAACCAGCTCACCGCCTCTCGGTCATTGCACAGCGAACCAGGCTGCGAGGTGGGTTGCGAATGCGTTAGTCAGGCGTCCCCAGGCACAGCAACGATCCTCAAGAAGGCCAAGCTTTTGCGGAGGAGGTGTCTGAGCGTTTCCAGGGGCTCGAAGCATGAAGGCTCTTGAGACGGAGCCGGACGGAGCAGTTGGTGTCTAGGGTACTGACACTGACAGTACTCACTGTGTAAGGGAAGCGGTTACTCGCCAATGAGCTGTCGGGTCGCTGTGACCTGGCATCTGATAAGACGTTCGAGGCACGCATGTGCTATGTCGCTAAGCAGCGCTATTGCACTTTTTGTGTGTGTGTGTGTGTGTGTCTGACATCTTTACGTGGCGGGGGGCGCACACATCGACAGCGACACAGCGCTTGGACCGAGTTGGATGGCATGGCACTGACATACCCGTACTGACAGTGAGCGCGGACAGACGCTCCTAGGGGCTGCGAACCGCGCTTTTTCGGAGGGCTGAGGCGGTAGGCTCCGAGGAGTCAATTCGGGTCGACAAGACAAGACAAGCAGGAGGTGGAGAGAACGTAGCACTGACTGAAATGCGGAGCCAAGGCGGTCCTTCTTGAAGTCGCCCGTCGCTGAAGAAGCCATGAAGAAGTCATTGTGGCAAAAAGGCGTCGTCTTTGTCTGTGATGCTGAAACACTGCCAAAGACGAGGTGAAATCAATTGTTCGTCGGCCCAAGCGTCCCGGAGGTCCATCCGAGCCTCGTGTGGTCGCAGCGGGTCTGATGGCACGCTGGGTTTTGCAGTTTCCCCCGTCACGAAGTACTCGGCTGCTATGAACTGCCGGCTTCAGACCGACCGACTTACCTTACCGCCCGTGCCGAAGCGTAGCAAAGCGTCGCGATTTCGCGATTCCGCATCTATAATTGATCACGCCTGAGACGTGGAGGCACCGACCGGACAAGGCGTGACAATTGTCGTCTTATGCCGTGCGAATTGGGCGAATACTTGCTTCTTCTCGTATCGAGCGGAATCTTGCATGCATTGCAATGCTTCATTCTAGTTCCAACGGGCAGACAGGCCGCTGTAGGTACTGTGAGTTGTGTAACCAATAGGATGGGTAGGGTGATGACTCGAGGCCCCCTTTCTTTTTCGCCGGGCCGGGGCAGCCTAGTGCCATTGTCCCATTGTGTGTCATCTCGCCGGTGCGAGCGCGTTGCCGACAAGCGACCCGGTGCTTTGGTCTCCAAGATTGCGCAAACCGAAGGCTTGGCCGATACTGGCTTGACTCGGGGGCAAAGGTTCATCGGGAGGATACTTGACAAGACACTCAGGTGCGCGTGCAGTGTACATGTGTTGCGGATGGTCAAGGTCGGCAATCGTTTCGTGGTGACCAGGATGGAGAATCAACACAAAGTGCCACGCCTAGAATAAGCAAGAAACGGATAACTCAACAAGGCACCTCGGTGGATGCGAAAGTTGTTTTGCAACCCTGGCAGAAACCATGGCCGGATGAACGTTTGTGGTTGCAGAATAAATTCGTATCTGGCCTTGATTCTTGACGAGGCGTTTAATTAACTCTTGTCAGACTTGCTTCAAGCCTAGGCTGCTGAAGGGAAGGGAAGAGACAACGGGACAAAAGAGACTCGATCCTGCGATGATGAAGTTGCATGTGAGGGGTGGTCAATCAATACCACAGTACGGATACGGATAACATATCCGTTGGTGATATTGGCAAGGGAAACAAACCCCTTCGAAATACATAGGAGGTCTGTCCGGTGTTGACCTTGCTTGGCGTTGCTGATGCAGGTCGTTCGCCATGTCAAGAAATTTGAAGAATCGAAGCGGGAGTTGCGCGGAGCACCTTGCTTGCTCCTCCCGGCGACCCTTGCCAGCTCGTTGGCCGTCTGCAACATACCGTCGTACCTGCGCAGCAGATCAGCATGGATTGTGCCCCTTGATGCCATGCGAGATTTCCTCCCAGATGAGGCGTCATATAAAGCCAACGGGTTTGCGGTTGGCAGTGTTAGCCTCCCGATGGCAAAGAATGGAGACAAAGAACAAAGGGGCTGGCCAAGGCATATCAGTGAGCCGGATTGTCTACCTAGGCACATAAACAATGGCCGCTTCGCCAGCCGTCATCAGCCCTTCACCAACCACGCAAGATACTGGCCTATGTAGGTAGTCGATGGCTTGGGTGCATGCATGTTTTTTGCACCTTGGGGACTGACTGGTAAACGTACTAAAGGTGCTCCGTCGAAAGCCATGTTTGGACTCGGTATCCATATTACAATCTGCATTCTTGATGCTCTTAACCAGCAACCGCCGAATTTCAAGACAGCAATAACTAGGCTGTATCGTTTGTTATCCAAGTTTCGCGCTGCTCTTCCAATTCTCCCCGCCTCTCTATTGCCAATCCCCAAGCTGAGACGCTGCCCTAGTCTCGAAGCGTGATGACGACGTGCCTGAGTGTTCAGACCCACCAATCAGGTGGTGCTAGGTATCCTCTTTTTTGTCCCAAACAGGACTAAAGCGGTCATCCCCGGGCCGGGAACAACGAAGTGGAGTGACAGAAATGGCCCCTGGACTACTTGCTCAGGCCCCAAGACGATGTGTGTCTACGGCGGTCACTTTGAACATTGAACGTTGAATTGCCCAGGCCTTGCAGTTGATACGGAACGCACAATGTCGTGTGGTTTGACATCTGGCACTAGATTGTTCAGCTTACCGCAATCGTTTCGTCCTTGATGGGTGCAGCTTTTCAGCTTGGGAGAGTTGAGGTGTGTGCACCGGCATACAGGTACGGACAGGCACGCGCAGCATCATCCCTAAGGCCAGTTGTCTGAGGCATCGCAGTGGCACAGTGTGAGCGCAGCCAACACCCTTCCCAGAGTTGCCTTCCCCACCCCTGGTCTTGGGTCTCCACTATTACCTCCACCTCCTTGCATCCGTTCTTGACTTGGTGACCCTGTCCAATCCCACTGCAAGATTCAGCCCACTGCTGCTTCGTTCCATCGCTCTTCCCCGACTTTCGTCTGTCCTTCTCCCTCCCCTCCCCATCCCTTCCCACTTGGTCTCCTCTCGCACTTACCCGCTCGCCGCCTCCTGTACCCACTTTTTACGCTGACCGGGCTGTGTTACTGCTGCTGTCCGTCAGAGTTCCACGTCCTGTTCCATACTTATCCCACTCCACCTGCACTTTCCCTCACTCCGCTCTCTCTTGCCTGCTTTTGTCAACCTTTCCATCACCAACCCCCATCCGACATCGTGTCGCGGTTTTCCTCTCGTTTCAATTACCCTCTGCTCTCAACGCCTTCTGCGGCCAAGGGTAGACTGGAATTCCAACCAAATTTGGTCCCAGCCAGATTTTCTCAGTGAGCGTTTTTGCAGTGCTCAGCGAGAATCCGTTGTGTCGGTTCCACGCCGCATGCGACCGGGGGTTCAGGTCGACACCATTTCCGTCCAGAGACGCTGTTTTCGGCTTCCCGGTTTCAAGTCCAGGCAAACCTTCCTCCCCTACAACACCCATCTCACTCCTCCATGATCTCGCCTGACCTTTGACCGTGAGTTAATTCTTCGGCATCGCCAACCGTTGGTGTGCGACTTTTTTCTTAATTCCTGGATCCTATTCCACTGCTTGGACTTGGGACTTGGTTTTGGGATCATTAAACCCACTTTCAAAATGGCTGTCATCGACCAGGTCCTGGTTGAGGTCTCCCGCTTCGTGGTGCGTCAGGTGTCGGAGTCTGCCTCGCCCTTGCCGGCCTCATCGACTACTGCACCTACTTCGACGTTCAGCGAAACTGCACCGACGACGACGGCCACCGATAACCCATCGCCTACTAGCAACCCAGGCAACGGCGGAGGAGGCGGCGGTGGAGGCGGCGGTGGTAATTCCAATTCTCCTCTGCTCTTCTTCGTTGCTCTGGGCTTCGGAGTTGTCTTCACCAACCTATGGTTAGCCTGCTTGCCCAGTCTTCCCTCATGCGTTCCACCCAACGGCTAACACTTGCATCAGGATCATCGTTGGTGTCAAATACTGCTTCCGCTATAATGCCCGTAATCGTGCCATGCGTCTCAACGAAGATGGAGAGCCCATCAACCTGGAGAACATGCCTCGTCCGCACCGTCGCCGTCGCGAGAAGAAGCTGATGACGATGGACGAGGTCAACGACAAGTTCCCTATGACCAAGTACAAGACCTGGGTTGGCGAACGTGCGAGAGAGGGCCTTCCCACTGCCGGAGGCGTCTCTGCCCCGCCCAGTCGTGCAAACAGTCTTCGGTCTGCCGACGGTATCGTACCTGAGCTGCCCTCGAAGGAACGCGAGTCTATCGAAGATCGCCCCGCCACAGGCGCCAGCAACAAGCCCGTTACTTCCGAGAAGACAACCGAAGATGCGGTCAAGAAGGAGGGCAACACCTCGACCACAACAGGCAACGCTGACGCCCCGCAATCCACACCTACTTCTGCCACTCCTCTTCAGCGCGTCAATAGCGAAGACGATGACGACGAAGATGACGAGCATATCAACGCTGCCGTTCCCCCTGAGCTGATGGCAACCAGCGGTGACACCTGTGCTATCTGCATTGACACCCTGGAGGACGACGACGATATCCGCGGGCTGACTTGTGGCCATGCTTTCCACGCCGTCTGCGTCGACCCGTGGCTCACCAGCCGCAGGGCTTGCTGCCCTCTTTGCAAGGCAGACTATTACACCCCGAAGCCTCGTCCAGTCCCTGGCGAAGGCGACCCGAATGCCACAGGCGACATGGCCCGCACGGCGTCCCGTGCCAACATGCCCAACGCCCCTTCGGCTGCTTGGTACAGCCTCAGTGGCAACCGCCTGGGTTTCGGACGCAACAGAGGTACCCGGCCTGCCAACACTCGTTCCGACCGCCGCCGCCGCGCTCGCCAGCAGGCCGTGTCTGCTTCCAATCAAAATGCCTCGCAGGGCTCGCCGGCCACGCCACCCGTTGTCGAGAATCAGGAATCTCGTGGTCTCCTCGCCAACATCAGACTGCCCGCATTCCGTAACCCTCTCCGACGTGGTGATCAGCAATCTGGCAGCCCGACAACGGCTGCTGGTGCTAATGTCACGCCTTCTCAACTCGAGGCCGGCACCCAGACTGCACCGGCCACCACCACCACAGAGGCCCGGTGACCGCATTCCTGATGATTCTACCCATGCACATAGTATGCATGGGTTGATATTTCGATTTCTTTTTATTGCTGTGCTACTCGTGTACATCATACCCCGGAGACCAACCTGCAGATCTCAGCATAGACCTGCGACGTTGGCAGCATCATATATGCAACACGACGCTTTTTTTTTCCATACCCACACTTACATACACGCGACTGAGGGAGGATTGGGCCACATGGAACAAGAGGGGACGGTGGAGGATTCTGCTGCGAAGCGGCAGAGAAGGAGTCGCATCAATGCACATGGTGGCCTGGCTTGATTTGGTTTCTCTCGAATTACAAGGGGAGCGGCGGAGTTGCGGCGACATGGGCATCACATCACGGAATAATGACAATTGACAAGATTCACCTAGATTATAGGTTTTGTTCCTCCTTCTGTGACATTCACTGTCTAGAAATTAATTAACTGTGAGGCGCCATTTAATTTGTTGCTGACCTTTTCCGTTCTTTTTAAGATGAAATAAGAACGTGAAGAGGTGTGCAATACGAATCCTTGGTTGCTTTTGCTATTGACATGGAAAGAAATGCCCTTTTGTTTTGGCATGGGTATCAAAGATACGACCCTTTCTGGAAACGACCACCAAAGTCTTTGGCCCGGTTGAGCAGCTCCCTTCTCTGCGCCGTCCCAATCTTGCCCCCCAACGACATGTCTTTCTCCCTGTCGAACGCTCTCTTGCTGGGGTCATCTTCTTCCTCTTCATCCTTGCTGGTCTTGGCGGCTCCTTTCTTGTTCTGCTGATGGTCTTCGTACATGCTCCGACCACGTGCGGTCGCGATGTTTTCTCTGATACGCCTGTCGCGCTCCTCCTCCTCCTTGGTACGGCGCGGCTGCTGTGGGCCCGCCGCCGCGGTCGCATCCCCGCGACCGAGGACTGCGTCCTCGAGGCGCTTACGCTTCTGGTCCGGCGTCTCAGTCCATATACTGCTGATGCCGCCGCCTCCTCCGGCTGCCGCCGCGGACGACTTGCCGCTAGCAAATTTGCGGTTCTTGAGCTTTGTCGGGTCGCGTTCGTGGTAACCTGACTGGGTGGGCGGCGCAAGCATCCAATCGTCGCGCTGGGGCGCCGCTGGGCCCGCAGAGGCCTGCGCTGCTGCTGCTGCGGCTGCGGCCTGAGTTCGTTGGGCAGACGTTGTCGAGGATGGGAGGGCGGGGCCGTAGTCGTCGTCAGAGTCTGAGGAGGACTTGTCTCCGCCGTCATCTTCGGCGCCCAGGCGATGATTTGGTGGCGGCATGGCGGGGCCTTTGGCTTGTTTGGGTGGAAGGGTCGGACCTGTTGAGGTCTTGGTCTTGGGAGCTTCTGCTGTCGGTGCGACGCGGGGATTGGGCGGGCCGTAGCCATCCTCGGATTCGGAGTCGTCGAGAGCGATCTCGCTGGCGTTTGTCGGATTGGTAGGGGGCAGTGTTGGTCCCACGGCGGGATTTGATACCGACTCTAGCTTGGAGGATGCTGCTTCAGGGGCACTTGGACCGAAACCATCATCATCGGAGTCGTCTTCCAGGTCAATCTCGTTAGTGTTGCGGGATTGTTTCATTGGTGGTGATTCTACGCCTTCATCGTCTGGGATGCGCTTTCTCTTTGTGAGATGTGGTGGCAGTTGAGGGCCAATGGAAGACATAATAGAGACTTGTCTTGTTGTCTGCAAAGTCGGCTGCTGGGGGAAGAGTGAGTTGCTCGGCGAAGTCGTCCCGGTCAAGTATTGTACATAGAAGCTGGGGTTTGTTGTCGCAATGCACCTGTGTGGAGTTTAGATGTGGGTGCGAGACGATACTGGTGGAAGCGCGAAACGAAACTGCGATGTACCTAGGTAAGGTACCTAAGAGAGGTACGGATACCAAAGGTGAGTTCCAACGATCCACTAGGCTTGTCGCGTCGTTGCGGCCCGCCGGAGAAACCCCGGTCCGCTGGGTTTTGGGTGGCTGGAACCTGGAACCTGGAACGGCAAGGTGCCTGGTTGGTGTGGGCTGTGGTGTCGAAGCTGCGTAATGCGCTCTTGCAGATTGCTATCCGTACCGAACGACTATTCGTGCTGCAGCTCACCTTCATCCGATAGGAGCTCAAGGAACAGGATCGCATTATAAAGGGAACCTTCATCCTCTGCACCAGATTCCGGCATCTCAACCTTGCGTCCGTCCTGCTTGAAGAAGTTCTGCAAACCCTCCCTGCCGAAAGCATACATTAAGTCGCCAAACCCAAAACGAACTCTCCGACCGACTGCGACTGCAAGCCATGTGCCTGATGAACCGCCATTGATGACCCCACCGTCGACGGAGAGATATGATGGACCTGGAGACACAATGGCAGATCAAGACGACAGGTCCTCTCTGGGCATTCCAGCTTCCAGCGATGAGGAGAACATGATGGCTGAGAGGGGGGAAGACCGCACCGCCAGCCTCCTGGACGATGAGGTCCAGACATACAGCAGTACGCCACCAGCAATCGGGAATGGTGCAGTTTCCAATCGATATCGTGAAATATTGCGCGAGCAAGCCGAAGATGCCTCAGACGAGGGCTCGGCGGATGCAGTCCCGAAGCGGGCGGGGAGCCCGGTCGATTCCCTGATGTCGGTTCCCGATGATTCCCCCTCCATCCAGGCGAGTTTAGTCCTTAACTTCAGGGTGCGCATCAGCTAACCTGGACTCAGGGCTCCGTAATATCCTCCCCGAGCAGCAGCATCTTACCGTCTGTGGCCTCGCGACCAGGCCTCAGCAGTCCCAGTCCCTCATTCCGACCCTTCGACCGCCGCTTCCAGTCCCGCATTTCCTCCAGCTTCATCCACAGCCCTCGATCCTCCTCCCCTGCCTTCCTTACCGGCCATAGTCGATCCGCGTCTCTCAGTTCGGGCCTGTTGGACCGCGACGATACCGACACGCCTTCCCCGCCATGGGAAGTCGTACGGTGGACGAGGTTGAAGAAACTCAACGGCCAGGCCTTCTCGGAGGCCGGCAAGCGCAACTTCGGAACACCCACCTGCATTGCTGTCTCTGCCTCGATTGTGCTGGGGACCAGCAAGGGTATAATATTAATGTTTGATTACAATCAGGTCCTTAAGACCATCATCGGCCCCGGGACCAAGGCGGTCGAGTCTGGCGCCATTACGGCAATTGCGGTCTCCGCAGATCGCACCACAATTGCCGGCGGCCACGCGAACGGAAGCATTTTCACCTGGGAGGCGAACCGAGCGTCGCGACCATTCTTACACATCCCGCACTTGGACCAAGCGCAGCTCCAGACCCGGACCATGGATGGTCACCTTCCCAGCGTCGCCGTTACCCATCTTGGGTTTCTCGGCACTAGACATACGGCGCTTGTTTCGGCGGATGACCGGGGTATGGCTTTCTCGCATTTGGCTACGAGAGGAACAGGATCCCTCGGCCGGACTGTGAAAACCACAAGAATACTTGGGAGGTACCCGGATGCCGCGCCTCCAACGGGCAAGCCTCTTAAGCCCAGTACGGTCTTGGCATTTAGTCCTTTGCCCCTCGGCAACACGGAACGCGCAACTGACACTATGGGCCTCACGGCCATGTTGACCCCTTACCTGTTGGTCATCGTATCCACGACGCCTGTCGCCCAGACCCAGCACAAGTCGGCCCGGCCGAAGGACGTTGCTCACCACAGCGCGATGACCGGTTGCTTGGCATGGTTCCCCGCGGTCAAGCTCAAGGTCCCAGACCCCGTTACGGGAAGCGACATTTCCAAAGTCAAATTGGTGTACTGCTGGTCCAATGTGCTGACCGTTCTCGACGTTGACGAGATACCGGCCGAGAACAAGGATAAACCCCCGGGGCTCAAATTTAAGGCTCGGAGTCGGTGGAAGTGCGAAGAGGCCATCGTCGCCGTCCAGTGGCTCAGCCGCTCGGTGCTCACTGTGCTGACCATCACGCAGCGGTTGATTGTGCTCGAAGATCGAACCATGCGTATGACCGAGGGTTTCGATCTGATGAACAAGTTCATCTACCACGCCGACCTCTTCTCGAAACAGTTGCATAACTTGGTGGAGCAGCTCGACGAAGACGACACGTCTATGCATGGTGTCGTGGCTGACGCATTTTACATGAGCTTCAGGACCTACAAGGGCAAAATCTTCCTCCTCGGATTCAACGACGTTTCGATCGGGTCATTGTCGAACTGGGCCGACCGCATTATTGCTCTTATGGAGAACGGCGATTACGTGGGAGCCATACAGCTCGGGACATCGTACTACACTGGTGACGCCGATAAGCTTACCATTGGCTTGCCTGAAGATACCGGATTGCGGCATTCAATGGTACGTGACAAACTCATGGAGATCATGAGGGCGTCACTCAAGTACGCTTTCACCCAGCGGCAGAAGGACAAATCTGCTGCCGATGACGGCCATCTGCGGGAACTAGCCGAGATCTGCTTTACTGCTTCTGTCAGCGTGGGTGATGTCGATTTCCTGTTTGAAGAGATGTATGAGTGGTACGAAGATGCTGGCTTGGAAGGCATCTTTTTCGAAACCATGGAGCCTTACATCCTTGAGAGGCAAATCACTACCGTCCCTCCGGCTGTTGTCAAAACTACTGTGACACACTATGTCACCAAAGGTTGGGAGAGCCGCCTCGAGGAGATGATTGTTCACATGGAGACTACCACTCTGGACCTGGATCAAATCACCGTGTTGTGCAAGCAGCACAGCCTTTACGATGCGCTCATTTACGTTTGGAACCAGGCACTAGATGACTACATCACACCACTGATCGACCTACTAACCTTGCTGGTACCCCTCATGAGCAATGGCGACTACATGTCTTCCGGGAACATGGAAGACGAGATATATGGCGTAAACGCCTTGAAGATGTTCCCCTACCTTTCGTATACTTTGACGGGCAGAGTATACCCTACCGGCGAAGTTATGGACGATGCAGTTGCCTCCAAAGCTAAAGCTGAGATTTACTGGTTTCTATTTTCAGGAAATAGTGTCACGTGGCCAAAGGGCAGCGACCGCCGGTTTCTGACACGGCCGGACCAGCACAATGAGCCGTCCTTCCCGTATCTCAGACTGATTTTGAAGTTCGACGCCCCGAGCTTCCTCAGCGCTGTCAATGAGGCCTTTGAGGATTCTTTTCTGAACGACTCGCCGGAGAAGCAGGTCAACGGCGGCATCAGGGGCGATGTGCCCGAAGAGCAAATCTTTGGTCGCACCGTTGATCGTCAATACATCGTCTCCATTCTTCTGGAGATCATGAACCCCTCAGACTTCGCCGCCGAAGACACGATCTACCTCGACATGTTCATCGCTCGCAACCTTCCCAAATTTCCTCAATACTTGCTATTCCCCGGATCAACCCTTACAAAGGTCTTGACGGGACTGTGCAATTACCCCGGAGCAGACCTTGCCGAAGACGCGCAGCTCAGCGCCGAGTACCTGTTATCAATATACCAGCCGCCCGACGCCAACACGCTGATTCCCATGTTCAAAAAGGCTGGGTTCTATCGGATTCTGAAGAGGCAATACAAGGTTGACAAACAGTATGGCAAACTTGTCCAGACTTATTTCGAAGACCCCGCTGACCGGGACGCCGTCTTTGAATGCATCGGGGATTGTCTACGGCCACAGAGTGGTCTGAACCGTCGTCAGGTTCAAGAAGTCCTAGACGCAATCAAGAATAACGCCAGGACGCTTCTCGAAATGAGTCCTCTTGAGGCCGCGAAAGCCCTATCAGCCCAGCCAGCTGACGTTCATCAGCATGTTCTGGATGCCGCCGAGGATTCGCCCGGCCTCCAGTTCTTCTACCTGAAAGCATTGCTCGAGCCCGAAAAGCGAGACGGAGAATCTCCAACGAACCCTGACCGAGAACTCATCGAGCGCTACGTGCAGTTCATGTGCCGGTACGACCCGTCTCACGTGTCCGACTACATTGGGTTGGTTCAGTCTACCAATCTCAGGCTCGATGCCCTGCTTCCAGCCATGGAGGAGACCGGTGTCATTGATGCCGCAGTTGTCCTCATGGCTCGCGAGGGTCAGATCAATGATGCTATGGACAGGCTTGTGAAGCACCTTGGCACTCTCGAGTCAGCCTTTCTAGGAATTTTGACTGGCGTGCAAAAGAACGACTCCGACGGGTTGCAGTCAGGGGCGGAAGAGACGCTACGGGCCCTGCAAAAGTACGTCCATGTGGGTATCTGGCTCTGTCAAGGCCAGACCAAGTCATCAAGAAAGGCGAACGGCGTTCAGAGAAAGTCCAAGTCGACCACAGAGACGCTGTCGCCGGACGAGGAGCTCTGGCTCAACTTGATCGATGCGGCGGTGCAAACGACACGGCAACTTTCAACCGCCATCGAGACATTGGACAATACTCAAAATGGCACAATAACGGACGAGAACCACGATGCGCTGGATGGTCTAGATAAGGAGAAGCTCTTGGCCCTTTTGCGGTCCCTAGTACAGCACACGTTCACGGCTCTTCTGACAACAACCTCCAGCCCTGTAGGAGCTCAGGCGGGTGGTCGACTGCTTACCAATGCCGGGAGCAATCTTTCTTTTCTTCGTATCCTGCGAGCGTTCCTCGCCCGAGCCGCAGCCTCCTCGCCAAACCTAGCAGATCTGCGTTCTGTCCTGGCCTCGATCTTCTCGGCGTACGCCTATGAGGAATCGATACTTCGGCTGTCCAACCGACTGCTTGAGCGAAGTTTATTCGTCAACGTGAAGCAGACCGTGGAGCTTCGTCAACGGGGTTGGCGGCCTAGGGGCTCTACATGCGAGGCTTGCGGTTACCGGGTCTGGGGTCCGGGCGTCTCGGGCAATGTCTTTGAGGCTTGGGAGGAGAAGCAAGCACGTGACGAAGAACAAAAGGCGGAGAGAAAATCCCAAACAGCTGCAGGAGGCAAGGGCAAGGCCGGAAGCTCGAGCGATGTTTCTCAAACCGCAGGGGATTCGAAAGGCAAAGGCAAGGCGGCGCCTGTGGCGTCAGAGCCCCTTGCGGAGGGAGACAGTACAACGGCGGAGAATGGCGCAGGAGACCCTGATGTTGCAGTCGCGAAGCCGCGAGAGCAGCCGCTGGGACCGTTGGTCGTGCTCGCATGCAGGCACATTTACCACCAGAGCTGCTTGGACGCCTACCAGGCCCGACCGGACGTTGAAAGGAAGAGCCGACTGGAGACGCACGCGAGGGAGTATAGATGTCCGATTGATGGATAGACGAGGTGCACTTTCTGTGCACGTGTGTACAAATTTCACGAATTCATGAGAATGATCTGGGCTAGTACGGCTCGTATTTGCTAAGTCACCCGAGTTTCTGGAGGGAGATTGCGGTGTCTTTTGTTGCGCATCCTAGAGTAGATGTTATGTTTCTGTTACATGACGATGTGCGGACAGAACGTGTCAGCACATGTCGAGAAGTACGGCATGAACTCTTCAACATTGTTTGTGAGGTTGATTTCGAGATTGATCGTGATGTTATAATGTAGATGCTAAGCCGAGTTTTGTGGTGCTAGGAATGGGAGGTGTTCCGTCACTTGCTGGGAAGCCCCGCCGGAGGGTGGCCGTAGGAGACACGGGGCCGTTCGGTGGAGTCGGCGGGCCACCGTTATGGATGATCGGAGGGCAGCAGGCACACTCGGGCGCTCAAGCCACTCTCCGGCCTTGGCCTCAACTGTCCCCTTCCAATGCTCATATCGCGGTTATCCCGATTCGGAAACGAGGAGTCTCGATTGGGAACCAAAGATTGGTGTCTTTTGTGAAGGACTGTGGGGCGGAGTTCATCTTAACACTACGGATACAGTTCGATCCTTGCCCTGCTCCATCCGACGAATGATTGGGGCCGCACATGAATGCTTGGAGCCAAAGCCGTTGCAGGACTTGGTCTGCAATGAGTGGGCAAGCTGACCGTGTCCCCCCCGTTGTCGCAGTGAAGATGACAGACATGCTTCGCCGTGAACAGTTGTGAGGGCAGATGGACGCCCTACGGGGCCTACGTGGACGGGGTGAAGGGTTTCTCCTGAAACGCCGGCTTTACCGCATTGAGACGCTTGCATGTCTTGGTATACTCACGACTCTCTCTCTCTCTCTCTCTGTGTGTGTGTAAGTGGGGGGGGGG